>CM027125.1:8644390-8789402 GCA_015476505.1 Urochloa ruziziensis | reverse complement strand
AACGTCCAGATGGTTCGTTGAAATGTTATATTTGGATGCATCGTGCTTTATATGTGGGTTCTGAATATGTGATTGATATTTATGGAATATTTGATATATATGCGAAATATATTTGCTATATGAAAAATGAAAAAAAAAAGATCACAGCCGGTTCTAGGCTATGGCCGGCTGTGATAGGGGGCCTATCACAGCCGGCCATAGCCTAGAACCGGCTGTGATATCCCCCATCACAGCCGGTTCTAGAAAAAAACCGGCTGTGATCACCCCACTATCACAGCCGGTTCTAGACAAAAACCGGCTGTGATAGTCCCCCATCACAGCCGGTTTTTGAAATGGACTTCCTACGTGTAGGCAACTGGCCCATAGCGACATAACTGGCTGGCCCATCCACACTTCCGCCCTGAATTTTTTAATTTTATATTTTTATTTTCTCATTTTACATAAATATATACCTGATTTAAAATTACAGATCTAGACCAGACCTATACCACCCGTTGAAACAGCTATAGTTGTTTGAACTAGCGGTATGTTTGAAAGAAAATATGAAATGGCTAGGCCCATTGGACGCCATGATGGTAATCCTTGCAGGCTTACTGCCGTTTCATACGCGCAAAGGAACGGAAGCGCGCAGCTCCCAGGTGTGCGGGCCCCACGCAATTACTGGCCACCGGTGGGTCCAAGCAAAGCTCTTATCACCGTTTGTAGTCTGTATATACTAGTAGAATAAGTATGTAAAATAATGCATACTTCTGTTAGATCGCATATTAAAATTATTCAATAGCATCTCATATTAAAAATTATATATTCATAATCGAAAGCTTGGGTCTCCGGCGAAACAGAAGGAAATTTTTGTATAATTAAATCTTAAACAATCAGCAATATATATAAAAGAAAATATTCACGATACATGTAACTATGAGCAACTCGGTACCCGCAGCCAGCTTTTGATGATGGGGAGGCCGAGAAGGTTGCTCTCCTCGTCGCCGGTGTCGTGGAGCAACGACGCCACGCACTCGACGGCACCGGACACCGTCACAACGTGGAGCACGTTCCGCTTCTACCTGGCGAGCCTGGACACGACGAGCGTCGTGACCACCCTTGCGCCGCGCTCGACGCCGACGCCCTGCAAAGAAATATGAACTCTGAATAGATGATGAGAATGAAGGGAGAGATTGTGTGCTTTGAGAACAAGGAGGGACGCCTTATATAGGGGGCAGGAGGGCTAAGGAAATGAACCTGGATGCCCACGACTATGGTAAGTAATAGATTCCCTGATTGACTCCCACAACTATGGTAAGTAATCAAGTTTTAAAAGGAATGAGACACCCGATTGCGTAGATGTCATTCCTTTTTTTAAAGGAAACCTTGACTCGTACACAACAAACATATGGACGCTAGCCATCTACAAAAGGAAAGAAGGAAATTCAAATTCCTTGATGCACATGGCCATATAAAGAAAGGAAAGCGGGCGAATTTCAGAAGAAAGGTGTAGGCGCCCTGATTGCATAGGAAGGTGGAGGAAAGGAAAGGGGTGTTTTTTTAGAAAGGAAACCAGCATATCTTTTTGCATACGAATACAACGAATAGAAAGGAAAGGGAAGCGGCGTCTTGATTGCATTACCATACAAAGAACGCGATCAAAAGGAAAGAAAGGCAGGCGAATTTACAAAGGAAGGTGCAGGAAAGGAAATGGGTGTTTTTTTGGAAGGAAACCCGCGTATCTTTTTGCATACGAATGAAACCAGCGTATCTTTTTGCATACGAATACAACGAATAGAAAGGAAAGGAAAACGGCGCCTTGATTGCATTACCATACAAAGAACGCGATCAAAAGGAAAGGAAGGCAGGCGAATTTCCAAAGGAAGGTGAAGGAAAGGGGCGTTTTTTGGAAGGAAACCGACGTATCTTTTTTCATACGAATACAACGAACAAAAGGAAAGAAAAGCGGCGCCTTGATTGCATTACCATACAAAGAACGCGATCAAAAGGAAAGGAAGGCAGCGGGTATACAAAAATGCCAAGGTGAGAAAGAATAGGGGGGCGGGATGGCGCCGAGGCACAAAACAACGGGGGTGACGACCAAACGCGTCTACCCCCCTGGTCGTCCGGGCCACCGTTTGACCCTGAATTGTGGGTCCTCTGTGAGGGGTAGGGAGGTAGACTTTTGGATGAAAAACTGTTTCAATTGTGACACTCTAGTATGATTATTCGAATATACGAAACCAGTCGACCAAAGTACACCGTCGATCCCAAACAACAGTTAAGAAGTTTTCGTTTAACAAAGTTTCCTCTCTAAAGATTAAAAAAAATATTATGTAGCATTTGTATTTGGAGTAAAATTAACCAAAGATAAATTAGTTAAAAAGCAAATGAAGATTACACTAGATTTTTCCTTTTACACAAAAGTACATGAGACAACCAAACATTTTTTTTATTGCCAAATGGCTGAATTCGTATGATGCTCGGTAGTCGGTACAAGTGACTTGTATTAATCCTCAAAGGCCGCATAGCTTTATGGTTAAGTAGTGATGAAATTATCTTTGGAAGGCAAAAGTTCACGCTTATGTAGGTGATCTAGTGAGGCATGCACGGACTTATCAATTCTTTCTTTTTACTCCTATATTTTTGTTGTGCTAGCTCAATATTGACAACTGCTTGGTTGCAAAAAAAAAAAAAAAAAAAGATAACAACTGCTAGTTTTCATTCATAATTGTCGATTCACTTTTTCTAAATGTATTTTAATGAATATGGAAGCAAACAGTTTGTTATCTTAGTATTTCTTATTATAATGGCAATATTATTATTTAAGTTTGTCTTCTTATGAAATGTCTTATAGTGACACATATTAATATTGGGTTTGTCTCCTAATTTTTCTGTTAAAAAATTGCAACTACATCAAGACAAATTGTTAACAATTTGTCTTGATGTAGTTGGATTTTTAATAGTTTGTGATGTTATTATCTAGCTGCAACCTCGTTATGTTCAAATCCTATTAATGGATTTCTATTGTTTTATTAACTCGACTGCAACTCGCCTTTCTTTTGGGCTCGTAAGCAATTAGGACCTTAATCTTTTTGTCTTATGTAAAATAATATGTGGTGTACCTTAACGGATCTCATTGTGTTTTGATCCATTAATGTCGTGTTTTGATCCATCAATGTCCCTGTATTTTGTACATATTTAACATGTTAATTTGTACATATTTGATACTTGCAACTTAAGTGTATTTACTTTTTAAAAAGGAAAAGTCTAAATTACTCCCCTCAAGTATAAACAAAGTCCAGATAACCCTTTAAAGTATGTTTTGGTTCAATTTACCCCGTAAACTATGACATTTGGTTCAAATTACTCCCTAATACGATTTGTCTTTTTTGTTTCTTCAGAAGTGAAATCTTGAGTTCAAATTTTACAGGGTGGTAGTCGACATCACAATATATGTCACAAAAATATATTATAAATTTTTTGTCATTATTTTCTGCATAATTTCGTATCTCATTGATTAATTTATTATCAAATGTCCTACCATATGAAAATAATGATAAAAAAATTGATGTATTTTTTAACATATGTAATGGTGTCTATTATCATTTCGGAAAAATTGAAATCAAAATTCCACTTGTACATGAAGAAACAAAAAAGACAAATTGTATTGAGGGGTAAGTTGAACCAAATGCTATTGTTTAGTGGGGTAAATGGAACCAAAACATAGTAGGGAGTTATCCGAACTTTGTTTATACTTGAGGGGAGTAATTTGGACTTTTTCCTTTTAAAAATAGTTTTTTACAGGATCAGCTCTAGCTATGTTGCAAAACTTCTTGTGGTTAAGTGCAAATACTAGTTGAATAGAAATTACACATTTAGATAGTATACGATCTAGGTTGAAGTTTTAAGTTTGTCTAATTCACCTTCTCAAGAATAACAAAGGGGTTTGCAAACCCCGCCTAATAGCCTAACACTCATACCAATGTGCTTCAACCACCTAAACTTGCACTTATAAAGACCTAACCCTTATGTTAGTAATTTTCAAGCATGAGTAGCAAGAGCTTGGACTAAGCCTTATGCTAGTTATCTTTGCAATTGTGCAGCGGTTTAGTGGAAAAAACTTATCCACTAGATTTGTCGGTCGATGTCCTCCACATTTCTTGCTTCCTATTGTCATGGACTTCTCTTCTATGATCCCTTACTTGAGGGTCTACTAGTATCTTTTAATTATTGTGTTTACTTGACCATGTTTGAGATGTTTGATCATTCAAACCTATCATAAAGCATCCATGTGACCAAGCCCCATAGTTTATGTTGCCATACAATCACTAAGACTGTCACTACTACAAAAAAAAAACATTTTAGGAGACACTACCAAAACATTTTCTGAGACGTTTACAAAAAATTACCGTCTCTGTTAATGCGAGTGATTAACGGAGGCGGTTACATTCATTTTAGGAGGCGGTTACATTTTGACTGCCTCCTAAAATCGATTAACGGAGGTGGTTATTGTAAAACAACCATCTCCGTTAATCGACCATTAATAGAGGCGGTTGTGTTACAATAACTGCCTCCGTTAATCGATTTTAGGAGACGATCAAATGTAACCGTCTCCGTAAATCCATTCTCAAATTTTAAATTTGAATTTTTCAAACGATCTTGGATAGAGAAATGACCAATATGAAAGTTATAGATCTCAAAAAGTTAAGAAACTTTATAATTTGCAACCTTTTCATTTGAAATCATCTTGTCCACGAAAAGTACGTTTGAATGTTCTCAAATTTGAAATTCAAATTTTGCAAAAGACCCCGGATGGAGAAATGACCTATATGAAAGTTGTAGATCTCAAAAAGTTTAAAAACTCAATAGTTGACAACTTTTTCATTTGATTTCGTTTAAAACTTCAAAAACACAATTTACACTCGGTTTTGTATAATATGATAGGAATCAAAACAGAGTATGGACACATGAGAGAGTGTGGTGTAGTGGTAGAGTGAGACACATGTGAGGGAGATGTTGCGGGTTTGAATCCTGTCAACCGCGTAGTGTCAAATTTTCGCGAAAAAGTGTGATAAAAAGTGTGACTTGTTGCTGGCTAGTGGGGGCCTCCCCCAATTAAAAAAAATTGCAAATTTTTTCGGCATTTTTATTTTCGGCTGGAACGATTAACAGAGGCGGTTGTAATCGATTTTAGGAGATGGTTGAAAAACCGCCTCCGTTAATCAATTTTAGGAGACGGTTGAAAAACCGTCTCCCTTAATGCCCGATTAACAGAGACCCCAGCTTAGAGACGGTTACAAAAACCGCCTTCGTTAATGGAAAAAAACCGTCTCCGAAAATGTTTTTTTAGTAGTGTGTTAATGGCATGGCTAGGTCTATTTCCCTTAATTACATATAGAAATTTCAATAAAAATTCAGACAAATAGATTTGCTTGCTCCACTATTGTGACGCAAACCACATATTTAGAAATAACTTGAGGCCCTTTGATGAACTAAATGAATGTGCCAACTATACAATCAAGGGTTCAAATGAGACAAGACAACATGTATAAGAAGAGCATGGGATTCTCAACTAGAATAGCACATTGTGGTTGCATGCAACAATGGCGAGTTCCTCTTGCATGTTGAACCGTGTAGCATCCTATATGCTAAATTAAAAGAAAACATGAAAATAATAATCCAGAGGTGGAAAAGAAATACCAACCATCACAAGTTCATAGCACTAAAAGTAATTTGAATTTCATGTGATTCTTAATGTACAGTCATACATACCGTGTACCTATAAGTGTGTTCCACAAGACTACAGACAGAAGCACTTTATATGAACTTAGGTAGCCCCAAATTTATCTCAGAACATGACTCTTTAGAATTTGAACAGGTATGGTAGAAAAAATGCGAACAAAAATAATGACCGGAGATGCAAGTGAAGGTGATGACGTCAACAGGAAAACAATTTTGGCACATTAATTAATTAATGTGCATCAGCTAAAAGTTAAACTAATATATTTGAAATTGAAAGTATATATACAGGTACTATTTAAATGAAAAATATGAATCTATATCTTAGTAGAGTACCTAATGTGTATACCTATGAAAGTAGCAGCACAATATTTCAGGCATTATTAATGCCACACGAAAGCACCAATCATACAAAAGAACAAAAAAAAAAGAAAAAAGTAGTAAACTCCATACTTCTCTCGTGAACAAAGCTAAGCCGTAGGTCAATACGTATTTTTTTTTGTGTGTGGGTGCCGCTGATACGGGAGAACAAGTGGTTTACTCTATTACAAACATACTACCTCTGTCATTTTTTTTTTGAAACGAGCCAGGTAGGAGAGCTGCCGATTATATTGATAAGAAGAAAGCTCAGACTAAGCAACACAATAACCGCGAACAGCTACGGACGACCAGCTACAACCCTATCAACAACAACTACAATGACCAACAACATCCACAAATGAAGATAAGCTCCCACAACAGCTTTGTCGTGTGCCACGTTGGCAGACACACGGCAAACAGGCTTGCAGACACACGTTGGCAGACACACGTGGGCCGGGTGTGCCATGTTGGCAGACACACGGCACGGCAAAGCCGTAGGCACATGGCAAACAACCGATTTCCCGTAGTGAGAGCAAAAGCAACACGACAACCTTAACAAACAAAAGCACCTAAGGAAGCGGCAAGGAAACCATATATTTGGTTACGTTTTGGCCAACCATATATCAAGCTGTGACCAGTGGGAAGCGAGTATATCAGAACCATCGATGGTCACAAGAAGGAAGGCGTGAACCACGCCGGCGGCGGCCAGCGCGGGTGCTTCCCGAGGCTGACAATCTGGTCCACCTTGCGGTGCTTGAGGCTGTACACGCCGACCTCCCGGAGCTCGTTGTCCTCACGATGGTCCTCGTTGCACAGGTAGGCCTCCACGACTTGATGGTCAGTGAAGTAGATGCAGTTGGGCCTGATCCCTCTATACTGCAAAGCCACTGGCACGCACACCGAGGCGTTGACGCCGACGAACAACGCCGAGCCGCCGACGCCCGCCGCTTCCTCCCACCGCCGGCGCGCCTCGTCAAGCACCATCACCGTGAAGAACACGCGCGTGCTCACCTTTTCCGAGAGCTTGGCCACGGCCATCAGCCGCCCGTCCGGCGCCACCGCAAGGTACCTGCGGAGGAGCTTTCCGCCGCTGCCGTCATCCTCGACGCCCGCGGCGAGCGTGGTGCTCGTGAACTCTCCGGTCTCGCCGTCGCGTGCCCACGCCTCGACGGCGCCGGAGCGGGAGATGGAGTAGAACCGCCCGCGGTGATGGATCGCGTCCTCGACGCCGTCGAGGCAGAAGCGCCAGTTGCCGCTGCCGGCGAGGAAGGGGATGGAGCCCGTGGTGATGGCCGGCAGATCGGCCTGCGCGCCGGTGACCGGGTTCGCCATGCGCAGCGTCCCCGTCGCGTCGGCCGTGACGAGCCACCCGCCGGAGGAGCCTACGACGACGTGCCCCCGCATCGCGGGATCCGGAGCTCGCACGGCGGCGGTGCGGCGGACGGCGAGGGAGAAGACGCCGGCCTTTTCCTCCTCCTCGGCCCCGCCGGCGCCGGCAAGGATGAGGCACGGCGCCTCCGGTTTCAGCACGTGCCCCGACGCGCCGCAGACAGAGGCGAAGGCGAGGCGCTTGAGGAAGTCGGCGTCCCCAAGGTGGCTGTGGATCTCGGCCAGGAGCTCCGGCGGTAGTCGGTCGACGATGTTGATGCTGACGTCGTCGATCACGGGCTGCTTCGAGCGGTGGGCGGCGCCACCGTCGGCCCGCCGCCGGCGCAGCGTGCGGCGGCGGCTAGAGCCAACCATGATTGGTCAGTACTGATCGATCGCCAAACAACCGGGGTTCGTTACGTGATTATTTCGGTTTGTTTTTACCTTTTGACATAGTACTCCCAAGAGGCCAAGAGAGTCCGGTTGTACGTGGCCTGACTGGACCGGAATTCCACGCTCCTTTCGCATAACCATGGTCAGGAACGAGGAAAATGAAGGGGTAGTAAAGAACCGCAAAGCAAGGTTCTAAATCTACCACTACAGCCCTCTATTGCTATTTGAGATAAGATACGGTTATTTTTTTTTTTTGAGCCAATCACGAGAGCTTTGATTAGGGAAAAGCTATATGTCACTCGAGCAAACTGAGGGCCCTGCTCACCCAAATTTTGTGCCGTCGGATCTCTCTGTCTCCCGATCTGTTCCGTCGCCTTCCGTTGTTGTCTTTTTTTTCTTTCTACCTCTAACTTGTGGGGCCCACGCAGACAGGTGCACTGTTTGATTTTGGTAGTCGCGCCTGTCCTTTCTGCCCGTTGTCTCCTTTCCCTTCCTATTTCGTCATTTCCTCCGCCGCTCCCGAGCTCCTCCAGGTGAGGCGATTTTAGGGTTCTTCTTTTGTTCTGTCGAATTGACTCATTTAGATCTGTATGGATTGTTAGGTCGTTGTGATTTTACTTGTCCCTTATTCGATTTTGCTTGCCCCTTGCGTGTGATGGTTAATTTCTAGTTTTGGGTGCGTTTCGATCTGGACTTCTGCTGGGAACCCTTGCTGGAACCCCCAAATCTCATGCCACTGTTGAATAACTTTTAGTTTGTACGAAATCTTCCGAGTACTCGTGATATTCCTTCGTGCAACGATGAATTTTTGTTTCTATTTTGTGATTTTCGGGTTCGTAGTCGATTTTCTCACTTGAGAAATGGATAAACAACCATTCATTTTTGCCTCTTTCGTCTCTGTCCCAAGAGCGGCGGTGGCGGCGCGGTGCAAGATGCCCAGACGATCTCTATGGTCCGTCGCGAGGGGGTTTGTCACGAGGGCGGCAAGGCAGCGGTGCGAGGCGATCTCCAAGGGCCGCACCAAGGGCTGCGATCCGGCAGCACAAGGTGATCTCCACGGTTCCCATGGCTGGACTTCAAACAACTGCCCTCCACCCCGCCCTTTGTGGCTTTTTGTCTCCTGTGATTTGTTTGGCTCCAAGCCGTATTTCTGGAGATTCAGTAGGAATTTTGCTAAGCTGTTTCAGCATTGTACACATATCTGGGTTATTTTTTTTTGAACCGCTTAGGGTTTCAATTTCTTACGTACTTTGATAGCTGATTGGGTATGGAGAAGGGGAGAAAGGAGAGATTTCCTGACGAAATGTTGGTTCTCATTCCGGGATATCAGTGAGCCATTTTGGTTTTGATGTTTATGTGAACTAGATGATATGGTTGGGCTCTAGAGGAGGGGTGAGGGATGACGAGGGGCACGATCCTTTCTTCCCTGATTATGACAAGCAATCTAGGTTGAATGCAGTGATGTCAATAATATATGTTTGTTTTTAGGAGATTTGTTTTTAGCCAGATAAAGAATGATCTTGCGTCCTGTTTTTGTTGATTAATCCAATCACCCATGTGCAGAAGTAATCTAATTTATTTAATGACTTGATATTTATATACTGGTTGGTTTATGAACTAAACATTTCTTTTTATTTTTGTTGTAGATCATTTTGTGCCCTTCTTTGATATGGCCAATGGGCTGCATGGATGCTTGTTGACTATTAGAAAGATCATATCCTGTTTGCCTCTATAGGTATATTATGACGATTGGGCTTGTGCCCCTGGACAGTAATGCTAGTTCTCAGTTCAATTGTGTAAAGGACAATGGCGCCATTGTACTTGCCTTCCTAATATTCATAAATGTTAGCATGCTATTTCAGAGTTGGTTTTAATATAGTTAGAATCTGACATCCTAGATGTGTATCTGACTCATCCTCTTGAGTCCTGATTATTGTTTCTGGGGTTTTACCTCATTGTTGTGTATATATATCATTTATGTGTTTGTAATCCTTTTTTTTCTCTCCTCTGCAGCCAATCTGTCAGCGTCTCTGTGGCCACAGAGTTGTATCTCCATGGCAAGGGCATCTGTTCAGCTAAGCGGGTTTTGAAGCTCAACGACAAACACAGTTTGTTTTCAATAGTGTTTTTTTTTTTGTTTCAAGGTTTCTAGCATTATTGCTACTTGGGAGGCCAGGAGAGAAGATTTAGAGTTTGTCAGGAACTACTTGTGTGTAGAGTAACAGGGTGTGACACCATTTGAACTGACTTGATAGGAGTGAGATGATATTGCTTATCTGAATTTATGGCATAAGCAGGGAGTTGAGCTTTCGGAAGGTCCATGCTCTGTGGATGTTGTTAAATCTAGCTTGGGTCAGAGAGCTCTGTATTTTAGTGCCTTTGACCTTTGTGCCTCAATGGTATGACATCCTTTTGCATTCAGTTAACTCATATTGGTGTCAGGGTTGCCAACATTTTTAGAACTATCTTTAAATCTATATTTTTGTCCACTGCCATACCCTGCAACAACTTACTGCCAATCCTGATGGGAACTAGGGTGCCCGATCTTCCGTCAGGGAAAGGATAACTCGTTTTGGGCGGAGCCCGACACACCGATCCGGCTTCAAGTCAGCAAACTCGAACCCTGCAATCTTAGCACCACGACTCCTCTTGTTATCAACCGTAGTCACAATCCGGTTGACCTCGCCAAGAAGGCTAATCCCTGCCTGCGAAACGAAGAACACAAGCAAGAACTCGAAAGAACGCAGCACTCAATAATGGTGACAACTGCAGATGAATGATTAAGCACACGAGTTGGGGTTTCACAAACCGATGAACGGCGACACTGTCTTCGACAGAATAATCTAAGCAAAACCCGAGTCTAAGCAGCGGCGGCTGCTGAGTTTATTAGCCTAGGGACGTCCTAGGGTTGAGGGCGCACCAGGTGGGGCGTCCTCAACTTGGGCCAAAGGCCCGACACGATACAAAGCCTGAAAAGGCCCAAACAGGTGACGCAGCACCTTGTCGTGGTCACACAGCGCGATCCACGAACGTTCTACAGCTAGGAACAGAACCAAAATGACGGCGTCGTCGTCCCCTTTCCAACGCATGCTTATACGCCTCGTTTCGATGTCGTATGAGGGAGATATCGCCGAAACCGTGCAGTGGTATCGGCTGAATCCGAACTCCACGTGGCGGCTGAGTTGGAAACGAGTTGTAACTTGGGGAAGACTGTAGCATGTACGTGTTTAGCGTGGCGATGTCCTCATCAAATCCCTTCTGTTTTTTGTTGGTAAATACAAAACTGCTTTTACTATAAAACGGTTACTGTCAGTTTGGTAACTCTAAAACTGTAATTAAATCGCAACAAGACTTATGCCTAGATATATGTTTAGCTGCAAGATATTTTGCTTAGCTTCTTACTGCTATAGCAGTAAGCCTCCATGTTAACTTGTTTGAGTGATATATTTTATATGATGCCACTTCAAACCTTACAGTCATGTTATAGGTGTAAAATATGTCATGTCATCTTATAATTATTCCTATAGTGGTCAATTTTTGGCTAGGAGTTTTTGTAAGTGTGCCTTTTGCATACGATGGGTTCCATAGCTTCCCAAAAATTTGAATCTTGGTAGATCATAGGCAGTTTGAAATATCTCAGCCTTTGCATTTTACCGATTTATTTTTTTGGCTTACCATTTCTGTATTTTGTAAGATATAGTGAAATGGTGAATTCTTCTTTGAGCTTTGGCCGGTTATTGGCTCGTCTGGCTTATTTGCTATGCGCCTCTGTTCGACAAGCTCTAGTAGCTTCCCTTCTCAGCAGTAGTCTCCACAGGCTGACCACAGCTTGCCGACATCTCAGTGTGAATTTGTAGTTTCAATGAAGCCTGCTGCTCGATCTTTTTTTCAAGCTATCTTTTGCTACTCGAGCATATAGTTCTTTTTGGCAGATTCAGGAAAGCAAAAGCTGCAGCTTGCTTTTTCTCTCTGAATTTGTGCTTTGAACACCAACGATTTTAGGTCTCCCTAAGAGATTTATCCACAAGTTGTTGTCTTTTAGTTTCAGTGATTCCAGCAGCAGCTCGGTCTCTTAACTTGGTTCTTCCGCAGGCAGCAACGACAACTTCTCTATCTCTGCTATTTTTCTGATGTTGTCTCCGCTTATTTGATCTTTCACGGCATCGAGCTCTGCTAGACATTGGAAGCCTCAGCCTTGTATTCATGCACTAGCAGCTCAGCTCGATCTCTTAGTGTAAGCATCTCGTGTCGATATTGCTTTGGTTGTTCTTTCAGCTAGTGCTAGTGCAGACATGCGACAGTAGCAGCACAAGGTAACAGCTACAAGCTACGAACTTTTAGCTCATGCAGTTCATCAGCTTGGCCCAGTGTTTTGATCCAAAGGCTCAATTTTTTTCTTTGGTCTCTACTGCTTTGTCTCTGCTCTGTGTGCTTCTCTACCTTTGTTACATGAACAATAATGGTAGTAGCTCCTTCAGTGCCACATAGAGGTACTGGTTTAGTTGTTCTTGCAGCCTGCGCAGGGACAGCTCGACTTTTCTCTCAGGTGAGCAGTACAACCTGATGATCCAGACATAATCTTTTTTTATCTCTCCTACAACAGTGAATCTGTTAATTATTACAGTTGGAATTAGTCAAATTTATAGCACAATATT
The DNA here is from genome assembly GCA_015476505.1 of Urochloa ruziziensis. Taxonomy (NCBI): domain Eukaryota; kingdom Viridiplantae; phylum Streptophyta; class Magnoliopsida; order Poales; family Poaceae; genus Urochloa; species Urochloa ruziziensis. The sequence goes on along the minus strand of CM027125.1, from coordinate 8,776,905 downwards.
TGCTGTAAAATGAATGATTTACTGTAACTAGTTAATTCCTTATGTTTTGTAGTTGTGCAAATACATTTTCAATACGGAGATATTTTTGTCCCTTGATTTGGAATCTTTGCCTCCACCTTTTATGCAAGTTGCATTTTTCATCTTGCTGTTCTGTAGCCCACTATTACTTATAGTTTGCAATTATGTTTTTTTAGACCTGAGTAGAGGATGTTCCACTATATCGTATTGCCCTTGATCATGCTCAGAGCTTCGGGTTCATTCTTTTCCCCAACAACGAGACAGCTGATGCTATGCGTGGCCACTATGTGAGAGTTGGTAGAGACAAAGCGTTCTTTGAGCAAGTCAGCAATGTTCAGGTTCTCCCACTTGCTGATTATTTCAACCATCACCAGAGGGCTGTTAGATGCATCTGAAGTTCTCACAAGCCATCATCAGGTTTTGGTCACACTCTGCGAGCTTTAGCATTTTTGGGGTCTTTTGTTTTCAATCAGAGGATGCTAAAAATGGCTGTAGAAACATGACCTTATGCATACTGGATCAATGTTTTGGGATCATATTATCCTGAACCTGATGTGTAATTATTAGCATGAGTTTGCCCTTGTTTTTCTTAATGTGATAATCATGGTAGTGTGATTATTCTAAAAAATTGTACTATCTTCTCTTAATGTATGGTATTATGGCTCTTTTAAGATATTTATATTATCAGTCTCCTGATTCCACTAATTTTGTCTTAGTTGTTTCAATTTTGGGTCTTCCTTTTTTGGGTTTTGTTATTTGAATTCTGTAGTCTTCGTTTTTTTATTTTGATTTTTTTTGTTTTCTTTATTTTTTTTTGTTTTAGAGTTTCCCCTTTATTTGTAATTCTGGTTCTGATTTTGGTTTTTGTTATGATTTTGATTTTGGCTTTTGGTTCTGTTTATGAATTTCATTTTGTAGCTGTTCTATTCTGATCTTTTTTTTTCTGATTTTGAATTTATTTTGGTTATGTTTTTGTTGCATTTTAATTGGTTTTGTTTTTTGTTTTCGCCGGTTTGGATTTTGTTTGCCTTTTATTTTGATTATGTTGTTTTTTACATTTTTCTTTATTTTGATTTTGTGTTTTAAGTATAATTAATTCTGTTTTTTTAATATTTTGATTTTGTTTTCCTATTTTTAAAAATATATTTTTTTAATTCTATTTTGAACGCTATGCGCCATTCCCCTTATACATTCTGTCACATAATTAAAGGTACCATCATCCGCCTTCCCCACTGCTGTAGGTAGGCCGAGGTATTTCTCACCCAACGCCTCTCTGGATATCTGCAGTGTCGCGAACACCTCCTGCTTTACTGTTAGTTCACAATTGGTGCTAAAAAACACCGTTGACTTCTCCCTGTTGACGAGTTGCCCTGATCCACGATTATAAGTGTCGAGGATATCTGAGATTCTAGATGCCCCCCTCTCCGAAGCTTGAGTGAAAATAAGACAATCATCAGCGAACAGGAGATTGGAGATCCATGGTGCATGACAACTCACCCTGATTCCTTTCGAAATATATTGAGGTCCTGTTGCTCGAAGCATGCTGGACAGTCCCTCTGTACACAGTAGGAAGAGATAGGGGGAGATCGGGTCTCCCTGCCGTATTCCCCTTGACGGCTTGAAGGAAGGTGAGAAGGGCCCATTCACTCTCACTGAGAAGGTAACCGAAGTAACACACTTCATCACCAAGTTGCACCATGCCGTCGGAAAGCCCAGCGCCAACATAATATCATGTAGGTATCTCCACTCAACGCGATCATACGCTTTGGCCATATCAAGCTTAATCGCACAAGCACCTGTTTTACCTTTCTTATTCCGTAGGTAGTGAATACATTCATACGCAATGAGTACATTATCGGTAATAAGCCTCCCTGGGACAAAAGCACTTTGCTCCTCTGAGATGATATCATCAAGAATAACACGGGGCTGGTTAGCTTTAGAGCAAAGTTTATAAAGCACATTGCATAAGGATATAGGTCTAAACTGAGTGATCTCTTGCGGATTTGGTACCTTCAGAATCAAGACTAGAATGGTCCTATTAATTACCTCCGGCATATCCCCGCCATTTAGAAAACCCAGTACTGCCGATGTGACTTGCTCTTTCACCAAAGCCCAGTGCTTCTGGAAGAACCCAGCAGTGAAACCATCTGTGCCCGGAGCTTTACTCGACCCCATCTGAAAGAGAGCTCGTTCCACTTCCTCCTGAGAGAAGGAGTGCTGCAGTACCTCTGCCATCTAGGCCGTAACCTTTTGTGGGACATATTGGCAAATCAAACTTGGCTCAAGGTTTTGTTGGGCCGCAAACAAACCTTGATAGAAGTCCACGGCCACTTGCTCCAAGTCCTCTTGTTAAGTGACAGTCGTCCCATCCACTCTTTTAAGAGTTTGGATTCGATTTGAACGTGCTCGCGCTTTGGCTTTAGCTTGAAAGAAACCGGTGTTTCTGTCACCGGACTTGAGCCAATTCGAGTGTTGCTTCTCCATCTCCTCTTCCCTTGCTAACAACTCTGCTAGTTCTCTCATAAGGTCTCGCTCCTTTTCAGTCGGCCCCCGATACAGAGTGGATTGCCGCTCCCTTTCTATTTCCTCCCTCAAAGATTTAAGTTCTTGCGGACTGATCCAAAAACATCGTGATCCCATGCACGAAGTGATGCTTAAACACCATCCAGACATGATGCCATTGATAAAAGATCCCCACTAGCACCTGGATCCCAAACCTGATGACAAACTCCACATAATCATCATGTCTTTGCCACATGTTTTCATAGCGAAACGGTCGAGATTTTTTATTCCTACCCCGTCTCCCTCGATCGTTCCTTTTCACCTCTACCAGCAACGCAGAGTGGTCAGAAGACGTCGTAGGTACATGCTTGACCGAGGATCCATCCAGAATGTTCATGAAGTTATAGTCCCCTAGAGCTCGATCGAGTCGTACCTTGACGTTGTCATCTCCATGCTGTCTATTATCCCAGGTATATGGAAGTCCTGTGTATCCAAGATCAAGAAAGCCACAGTCAGCCACAACCTCTTGGAAGCCCGCCATCTGCCAACCTTCACGCTCCTTTTTACCCATATGCTCCCCTGCCAACAAGACCTCATTGAAATCACCGACACAGAGCCAAGGCAAATCAAGCTGCGCCCGAAGGAAGCGCATCAGGTACCAACTATTCTTTCTTTGTTCCTCCGTGGTTCCCCATAGAAACCAGTAAACCTCCACTGCTTCACTGCTAGCATATCACACGAAATAATCACGTCGATGTGATGACCTTGACATATTCTGAGTAAAAATAGTAACATCCCTCCTCCAGAACAAGGCCAAGCCGCCACTCAGCCCCTCCGATGCCACAGCCTCACCATTCGGAAATCCTAGCGTTCTCTGCAACTCAAATGCTCTCTCCATCGACATCCTTGTTTCCATTAAAAACACCATTGCGGGCTTGTGCGTCTCTACCAGGAGACGTAGCTCTCGAACTGCCTCGGACCGCCCGCAGCCTCGGCAGTTCAGACACAGGAGATTCATTGTGCCCGGTGGTGGCTGTCCTCCGCAGCCGCCGCCAATCGCGCATAATTTCTGTAAGCAGTTTTCTGCTTCTTTGGCACCTCTGTGTTATGCTCAGCTCGGCTCAAGGTATTGCCGAGTTGATTGATCCTGGAGTGCACCAGGCCTGCCGAAACCAGGCTGTTCTCAGGCACCGGCAAATTGATATCCGGCGTGTTGCACTTGCTAGATCCTGATTTCCTCTTCCGCGCGCCAATGTTCTCGACTCCACCCGCCTCCTCCCTGAACAGCTCCTTCTTGGCCACTTCAGACGGTGGCCGCCGAGCTTCCGGTGGTTTGAGCGGCGAGACCACTTCCTCGTCCTCCTCCACCTCTGTGGCGGCCCTGCTAGACGTCTTGGTGCGCTCGGTGCACCGGCGTGAGCCAAAAGCCCGATTACCAGTAGATGAACTCCCAAATGACTCTGCAGCGGCTTGCCCGAAGCTAAGTGGTTTCTTCTTCTTCTTTTCATCCGGAGCACGCAGCTTGATCTCATAGGGAAGCTTCCCAAGCACGTTTTGGGGCGCAGGATTTGGACAGTCCGTATGCCCCATAAGTCCACATGAAAAACATAAGAATGGCAGCTTCTCAAATTGGATGTCGAACCAATCCGGTTCAGCATCACGTCGTGTTCGCAGCAGCACCCCACGACGTAGCGGCTTGTCCACCTCGATGGCAACCCTAGCACGCAGAAAGGGACCGCTTGCTTCACCATCAGCATCCACATCTACCTTGATCACTTCACCAATGAGCCCAGCGGCTCGAGAACCCCTCCTCGCGTTCATCCAACCAAAGGGGAGGTTTAGAATCCTCACCCACAATTCCATCTTTGCAAAACTCACATCGGAGGGTTTGAGGGACGGATCATTTTTTTTTTCGAAAACGCAGGAGAACTGCGCTTCTTTGTATTATAGAGAAGAAAAAAGGTCCCACACACTCCCATCCATCTCTCATATGGGGACCGAATATGAGAGTGGGATCATAGTTTGCAAAGGACTAGCTGAAGAGAAGGAAAAAACAAACATGACCAACACCTAGACCTAACCTATTAGAGCATGCTTGCTAAGCCCAGGCCGTGCAGCTTCTTAGCACCAGCCAGGCACCAGAGACTATGCTCATCCTTAAGCTCTCTCATGATAGCATTGACTGATGGGGCAGCTCCTTCAAATACACAAGCATTCCGGTGTTTCCATATCGTCCAAGCACCCAAGATAATTAGGGAATTCACCCCTTTTTTCTGATCCTTTGATACTTTTTTGATAACCTTTCTCCACCAGTTTGCAAAACTTTGTTCCCTCCGCTTAGGCACATAATTTCCCAGGTTCAGCAGCTGAAGTAAGTTGAACCAGAATTCTCTGGCCACCACACAAGAAGCTAATAGATGTTGTACGGTCTCTTCCTCTTGATCACATAATGGACATTTTGCTGGATGGGGCAGGCCTCTTTTTGACAGCCTATCAGCAGTCCAACATCTATTCCGTATTGCCAACCATAGGAAAACTTTGCATTTGTTTGGTGCCCAGGACTTCCAAACCCTTTTCCATGGTTCAAAGGTTACAGAACCATAGAAATAAGCTCTGTATGCAGATCTAGAGGAGTAGCAACCTCCTGCTTCCAATTTCCAAATATGCTTATCTTCTTGGTCAGATAGTTCAAAACCATGGACACACTCCCATAGCTGGAGATACTCAATGATTCCACTCCAATTAAGCCCACCACGAATAGCCGAGGCCCATCCATCATTAGCTAAAGCTTCAGCCACCGTTTGCCTTTTCCTAATTCTTGGGGGCACACATGCAAAAACCTGTGGTGCAAGGTTTTCAACTGAACAACCATGCACCCAATGATCTGTCCAAAAGAGGGTGTTGCGTCCATTGCCTAACTCTGTCCGAACTGCCACAGCCAACAAAGCCAGAGAGTTGGGGTGGGAGGGGAGATCAAGATTACTCCATGGTCCATCAACTCGAGTTTTTTTCTGCCATTGCCATCTTGCCTGTAACGCCCACGCCATAATCTCCAGGTTAGCAATTCCTAGCCCACCAAGATCAAGAGGGCGCATGACCTTTTCCCATGAGACTAAACAGCAACCTCCATTTGCTTGTTCCCGTCCCTTCCAAAGAAAACCTCTTCTGAATTTGTCAATCGCCTTAATAAACCATTTTGGGACGTTGATGGCAATCAACAAGTAGATAGGTATTGCTGATAAAACAAAGCGGACCAAAGTGATTCGCCCAGCCCTATTTAAGATAGCTGCCTTCCAGCCAGGAAGTTTATCTGCTACTTTTTCAATCCATGGCATAAGATCAATTTTCCTCAACTTTTTGTTTGACAAAGGCAACCCTAAATAGGTACAAGGGAATTCTGCTATGTTGCATGGGAGGGTTGCACTTACTGTTGACAGGGAGGCTTCTTCACAATGTATAGGAATAACGCTGCTCTTGTGCAAATTTGTTTGTAGGCCTGAAGCTGATCCAAAAGCGTTGAGTATTTCTCTCGTGACTAGCAGCTCTTCCTCAGTTGGTTTTATAAAAAGTGCTACATCATCAGCATATAAGGATAGACGTTGCATTGATATTCTTGGAGAGAGAGAATGCAGCAGCCCGTCCTCACCCGCCTTGACAAATAGACTGTTCAGCACATCCATAACAAGGATGAAAAGCATGGGGGACAAGGGATCACCCTGCCGAAGTCCACGTTGGTGTCGAATACATTCTCCTGGCTGCCCATTCAACATAATGTGAGTGGAAGAAGAAGCTAGCAAGCTAGCGATCAGATTGCGCCATGTCATGCCAAATCCCAGGTGAGTGAGTACATCCAAAAGAAAAGACCATGATACCGAATCAAACGCTTTAGAGATGTCCAATTTCAGGAATAGGCTGGGCACTTTTTGTCAGTGTAGGACCTTTACTGTTTGTTGGACTAGGATGAAATTGTCATGTATACTTCTCCCACGTATGAATGCACTTTGGTTTGTAGCCACCATAGAATTTAAGTGTGGTGCCAGGCGATTGGCCATAATCTTGGTCACCAGTTTAGCAAAGCTGTGAACTAGGCTTATGGGGCGAAATCCTTGGCCATTACTGCATCAACTTTTTTAGGGATTAATGTGATGAAAGCTGCATTGAGCAGTTCCAATCCTCTAGCATTGCCTTGCTGTAGCATGATAATAGCAGCCATCATATCATTCCTAATGATCGGCCAACACTCCTTGTAGAATCTTCCAGTAAAACCATCTGGCCCCGGAGCTCTATCAGATGGCATTGATTTAATTGTTGCCCACACCTCTTCTTCAGTTATTGGAGCATCAAGTATGGAGAGATCCAGCCCATGCCTATGAAAAGCTTGCAAGTCCAATGCACTAGAGCGTTCAGCAGCTTTGCCAATTAAATTCTCATAGAAGGTATGCAGAATATCATGTTTGTCTTCTTGAGATGTGGCCACTCTTTCTCCATCAATAAGCTTGGGGATATAATTCTTACGTTTGCGATAAGCCGCTTGCTTATGGAAGAAAGAGGTGTTTGCATCTCCTTCTTTAAGATATCTTACCCGGGAGCGCAACCGTGCAATGGTCCTTTCAAATGAGGCAAGGCTTAGACAATGTTGTTTCAGCTTCTTGCGCAGCCATTCCTCCTCAGCCGACAGTAGCCTCATATCCTGTGCAATCTCAAGCCTATGCAGCACTTCACGAGCCAAGGCTAGTTGTGTCTTTATATGTCCAACCTTCTTGGCGCTCCAAGATTGCAAGGCCCGGGACAATCTCTTTAACTTAATAGAAATACGCTCCAATGGGCTGGCAGTTCTTACTTGTTCCTCCCAAGAGTTCTTTACTGTTTCCAAAAAACCCGGTAGCTGAGTCCAGAAGCTCTCAAAGTGGAACCGCTTCTTGCATCTGATATCGTCCTGAAGCCCAAGCAGGAGCGGACAATGGTCAGATATTTCTGTTGCTTGGCTTTGTAGCACACAATCCGGGTACAAGTCCTCCCAGTCTCCTGTGCATAGTACTCTGTCCAACTTCACAAGAGTAGGTGAAGCCCTTTCACTGGACCAAGTATATCTTCTACCCAACAGCGGTATTTCTTTGAGTTCAAAATCATTCACAAAGCGGCGAAATCTCCCCATCATGGCCATGTTTACGTTATCATTGTTTTTGTCCTCTGAGCAATATATCATGTTAAAGTCTCCTGCTAGCATCCATGGACCGCTGCAATGACTCCGCACTTCCCGTAGTTCCTCCAGGAACGCGAGCTTTTCACCGTCTAGGTGAGGTCCATATATTCCAGAGAACCACCAAGAGTGATCAGCATCAACCGTGAATTTGACTGACACCGAGTGGCGATGCACGTGATGGCATTCAGCTGTAAAAACATCAGACTTCCAAGCGACCAAAATTCCGCCTCTTGTATTTTGGGCAGGCAGGTAAACAAAAGATTGAAATCCATTCCCTAGTACAGTCAGTACGTCACGAACTGAGATATGAGCTAGCTTCGTCTCTTGTAAGCAGACAATGGCCGGTTGGCATGACTGCACAACCTGATGAACAGAATCACGACGAGCTTTATCATTGAGACCCCTCACGTTCCAGATTAAAACATGTCGCGACGGGAGTAGGTCTTGAGCGGGGTAGGACGAACTTCCAGTTTTAACGCCCGGCACGTCAATGGTTGTAGCTGCACGTTTGGTGTAGTAGGAGAGCATCCCAGCGTGCATAGCACAGGATCGTCGAGGGGTATATGTTGTGTTGGTGACACACCAGAGATGGACGGCCTTGAGACATTTGCAATATGGGCCGGCACGTTCAGCCCACAACCATGATAATATGGTAGCGAACCATCTCCTTCAATCTCGCGCCCACCAGCTTCCTGAAAACCTGCGGACTCGTCCCCCATGCATGAGGAGGACGGCTGGATCACGAGGGCCGCCAAGTCATCAATGGCCTTCGTAACACTCGTTACAGCCGTCGCCATCTTGGACCCTGAGCCCGAGACATCCACCGAAACCTCCTGGGCTCTCGTTGCCACCACCGCCGCCGCCACCTCGGCACCCGGACATGAGTCATTAATCAAGGGCTCTTGGGCTCCCCCGCCGTCGCCCACATGAATGCGGCACCCGTGGCCCAGGGCACGAGGTGCGACATCCCGGGACAGGGACGGGGCCCGATCCCCCTGACTTCCAGAGGATGAATCCGGGGACCGAGAATCTCGCCGCCGCCGGCAAGACCCACCATGGTCGCTCGGAGGTGCAGGAGGTGCACCGATGACAGACGAACGGACCACGTGGGGCTCCACCACAATGTTGATCTCGTAGGAAAGGGCACGCTTCACTGGCGGGGTCTCCTCAACCGGAGCAGGTGGCTCGATCACTGCGAGGTCCATGGCCGCCGGGATCAGTTCCGGGCGTGCGCACCAAGCGAAGAGACGGAACGAGGAGTAGTCGCGCCGTCCCAAAGTATCCGGGTGTAGCTCACGTATCCAGCACCACTCATCCAGGAGGTGCTCCGCCGTCTCCAACTCCCAGACATGCGGCGGAACCCCCTGAATTTCAATATTGACAAGGTTCGGCAGCGTGAAGGTGGAGGCATTCTTCAAACGCGTCCAACGCCGTCAATGGAGCGTGACATGGGGGAGCTGGATCGGTCGCTCATTGTCGTAGACACGGACAGCATAGGCTTCATTGGAGAACACCAGCAGAAGCTCATTAGAGCTCAACCGATGCATTGCCATCACGCCGACCGGGAGATCATAGCGGCGAGCAAGCTCAGCCGCCAGACCCTCCACCGACACAGCGTTGGGATCACCAACCATGAGAACAGAAAGGGCGCATCGTAGATCCTCCTCCGCCCTAGCAATTCGCTCTGAGCGGTCAATGATGCGGCGAGGGCGAGGAGCGGCGCTGCCACCGACCGCCGTCGCCGCCGGGGCCGCCATCGCAGGGACCTCCGGGCTTGCCGGGGTTGCATCCTCTAAGCGCCTAGCACCCCGCCTCCGCCTGACACGTCGGCGCCGACGCCTGCCTCCGCCATCCTGAGTCCCCACTCCAGCTGTGTCCGCTACGCCCAGCGGATGTCTGTTGGCCACCGCGCCATCAGCGGGAGGAGGAATCAAAGTAGCAGCGCTACCAATCCCGTCACTACCGCGACCTGCAGCGTGACCAACAACCTTGCGACGCCAAACCATCTTGCACGGACGGTTCGCCGCCAGAGGCTGGCCCGGTTGCTTCGGCCGGCCAGACATACCGGACACGGGGCACCGCAACGCCCGATGGCCGAGCCGTCGGCACTTGAAGCAGCGTGTCCTGTTATAGCAGGCCACGGCTCGATGATCTGAAGCAAAACAGTTGAAGCATAGCCCTCGGAGATCCACAGGAACACGACGATGTGGTCCACGCGCAGCCCGGAGACGAGCCTTGCGCGAGCGCCTGCTTTCCGCCTCCTGCCAACCGTCGGCGTCAGGTCCGCGCTTTGGCAGCGGCAGTCGAGAGTCTGCCACCCGCAGCAGGATTCTTGGGGCTGGACGGGGCGGGCTCGCCGACGGGGACGGGCAAAGGCCAGAGGGAGGCGTAGGAATCGACGACAGGAGCGCCTCTTTGAAGGACAGCGGCGAGGCGCCGCCGCCAGACTTCCCAGGAGGCGGCGTGTCCCTGCTCCAGCGCTGGGACTTGTTGCGCCCAACCGCCGTGTCTTGAAGAAGCCTTGACGCCAGATGAGGAGAGGAGGAGGTGGCCGCCGGGCTCGGGGTGAGGACCGGCGTGAGGCTGGTGGGGAAGGTTGGGGCGTCAAGGTGGAGGGGGAGGGGTGGGGGAGACGAGGGGAGCGGGGGAGACGAGCGGGTCTCCATCACTGTCGAGGGACGGATCATACTCCTGTACAATCACAGCATGGCGACCCACCATCCAGGGCGAGCCATCGAGGGCACGCTGCTTGTCGAACAGACTCCCAAACTCAGCAATAAACAGGTTCTCACTCTTCTCTCCCACCGATCGTATCTTGAGCCCATACGGGTTGCCCCATCCGGACCGCATCGCACTGCTAATCGTGGAGATATGGAGTACTGACGGGGAAAGGACCTTCCCCAGCAGCCGCCAAGAGCTTTTCCTTCCCTCCACTTCCTCTTCATCGTCGCTAAAATCAGCAACCTCAACTTCATCTCTTGTCAGGTTCAGTTTCTCTATTAGGTCCGCCATCCCCGCGTCGTCAGCGGAGGAGCCAGGCCCCGAGCGCGATCCACCAATCCTCGCCATGGTGATTGTGGCAAACAAGGTGACACCGATCACAACGATCGTTCACAGGGAAGAACTACAACCCCAGGACCTAAGCGGCGCAAACTAGGGTTTGGTGGACACCGGCGCAGGAACAGCTAACCGGTGATTTGCGGTGGACGCCGGCAGCGAGCGCTACCAGCGGTTGGCGTGGACGCCGTGGCCGGACGGCACACGGCGGCGCGGGGGAGATCGTGCCGGTGGCAGTAAGATCTAGAACAGGGTGGAGGTCGTCGTCGGTATCGCCCAGGGAACCGCCTCGCAAGAAAAACGGTTCATCGCGCGTGCCCTGCACGTGCAATATAAGATACGGTTATTGATAGTCATAGTCATGAACAATTTAGCCGGTTTTTTTTGAGCCAATAATTTAGCCGGTTTAACTCTGGATAAATGCATCCAAAAAATAATATAATATTTAACTAAAATATGCCAAACAATTTCAACATAGATGTTTGAACCATGTTTGATCAAACCATCTAAAATTCAACTTAAATCTCATTCAAACCTCGTGCGTATTCTCAATTTAGCCTTATTTGATTACAAATTAAAATTTATTTTTCCTTTCTATATATTTTCTGATGATTGTCATCTTGAAGTATAAAAACTTTGTTTAGTTGCTCACAGATACTGGTCAAACTATTGTTTTTCAAACAATTCATCAAATAGGCGTGCGTGGTGGTACAAGCATAATTTTGGCCACCCTTTGACTGCCGCGATGTAATTCATCCCTCCACCCGTGTACAAAAAGGCGAATGAAACATAACATGGGCTAAAAATATGACATGGGCCAGGCTGTTAGTAATAATTTCGTCATGGATCATGAGCTAGATCAGGGACTTGTACCGAGTACCATAAGAATTCATCCATTTGTCAATCAAAGAAAAGGTGTTGGGTAGTCTAATGTACTTCTATATATGTTCAAAGAATAACATTTTAATATTACACAAACATTTTAATATTTAGATAAAACTTCATTTCTCAATCAAAGACTCAAACGGAGCATCCACAACACTTTTGAATTGTTTTATTTTCCAATTCCATCCGAGCAGAAAACGTCATGGGCTAGATCGTAATAGATTCTGACCCACAGTCGGCCAGTTTTTTTCGCTATTGTCCAATGTTGTATATCTTTAAAGTGTTGCAGAGCTCTGTGGTTAAGTAGTGATGAAATTATGTTTAGAAGGCAAAAGTTCACACTTCTATGTAGGTGATCTTCTTAAGCATGCACCAGACTTGCTAATTCTTGCTTTTTGCTCCTGTAGTGTTGCCATGCTTTATCGATGCATAGTTGCGAATTTTGATTATTGTCAATTCACTTTTTCTATAGTCATATTGTAATGAACATGGAAGTTAATAGTTTGTTCGGTTTCTTTATCATGTGTTTTTATAAGATATTGAACATGTATCATATGTAAAATGGGCTTGAATTTTATAAATAGATTTTAAACAAGGCACAAGGAACAAGTGATATTCAGTTTCTTAGGTCTAATGTTTCGACAGTCATGTGGATAAATATGTTTAGTTTACTTGTTTCGATTATAGAAACGTAGATTTAGTGGATACTCTACTACATATTCATGTGAGGGCGCAGTGACGTGGGTTCACCGGTGCTTGCAAAAAGGTAGCTGGGACAAGTATTTGCAAACTTCAAGTCATGTCGGAGAAAGACTCTTGCACCAAGATCTGAATTCGACATTTACTTTGAAGAAGATTGTGTGGAAGATATTGAAAACTTTAACATTTTGTCTTGGTGGACGGCACATGCTGAGAAGTTTCAGGTCTTGTCAACCATGGCACATGATTTCCTAGGCCATTCCTGTTAGTACCGTGTCATCTGAATCTGCCTTTAGTCTTGGAGGAAGAATTCTTGGGGAGTCAAGAATTTCACTAACTCAGGAGATATTAGAAGTCCTTGTGTGCTTGTAGGATCTAGGATACTGACTAGAGGGGGGTGAATAGGCGGTTTGCACTAAAATCAAAGTACTAATAAAAATTTATTAGTAACACAAGAGAATTCCTATTTCTATTCATCTCTAGTCTAGGTGGAGGTTTACAACCTAGGGTTACGTGTACCAATTCAATCTCTCAGAATGTAAATGCTCAAGATAAATTGCTAGAAAGTAAATGAGCAAAGAAATAACCAATCACACTAGAGACCGAATTTATCCCATGGTGTCGATGACTTGCTGGTCACCCATAATGCACGTTGAGGTGGATTCAAACCTTCAACCGCTCCTCTATCAAGTCACACTTGATGTATGAGCTGGCTTGAATCAATGAACCTCTCGAAGCCTCGATTCCACTAGAGTTGCCCTTCACCGCTCCGGCGAGGTGAGCACAAGACCTCTCACAAGAACAACCAAGGCTTCTTCACAATCTTCTTGAAGAGCTCAATGGTTTCCACAGCTTTAACCCGTCTAGGAGGCGGCAACCTCCAAGAGTAATAAGCCGATGATGCTTGCTTGAAGACTCCCTAGTGCCACAAAGCTCAAACTCTTGATGCAATGCATTAGGATGCTCTCAATCTGACAAAGATGCAATCCCCAAGCCAAGTAAGTGAGAGAGAGAGGAGGAAGAGAGCTCAAATATGTCAAGGAAGCGTTTCAAAGTGCCAAGAGATTCTCTCCACGGCCGAGGCTCAGGTATTTATACCCCCTTCTCCCGTAGCTAGCCGTTGTATTCAAAATGCGTGAAAATAGGGAACACGTTCCGCAGTTCAAACCAACGGCTAGTTTCAAAGTCAAATTGTGTTAGAGTCGACCGTTGCAGCTTAGGCGGACCATCCGCAGTTCAAAAGAACTCCCAACACAGAAACGCAGAGTTCCTGTCTCGATTTGAATGTTAGCCGGCAGACTGTTCGCCCAAAATGGCCGGACCATCCGCCGTTGAATTTGAACAACCACTCAGAGACAACAAGTTCCCTGTCTAAAACTTGCTAAAGACGAGCGGACCATCCGCCCTGTCGGGCCAGACCGTCCGCATTGCACGAACAACAATTAGACAGGAACACAGTTTCTGTCCACGATTTCAACTTTGTCGGCGAACCGTCCGCCCCCTGAGGCCGGACCGTCCACCCTTGTCTATTTCAGCATGACAGGACAACTCGGATTTTGGCTAAGTCAAATGAACGGTCCGCTGTTCAATGGCAGACCATCCGCCTCTCAAGCATAGTTAGCCAAAAACGACAAGTGTTTCCACATCGGTCTTTCCACTTTTTCAAACACATTTTTCCTAAATGTATACAATGCAATTGTTTGAGCAAAGTGGCACCATAGAACCGTCAAGCAAATGAAATTGACCCCTCTTGATAGTACGACTATATAGCCTATTAATCCGGTCACCTTTTGACAGGTAAAATGGAAAAGCCCTATCTTTTACCTTTGCCTTGTGCCATCCAATATGAATTCACTAAGAATGTTACCATAGCTCTTATCAAGGCTCAACTCATCTTCGGGACTAACCTAAGCTCATATCTCAAATGAAATTATTAGTCCATGATAGTTGTCATTAACTACCAAAATCCAAACTAGGGACCTGGATGCTTTCAGTGCTGGAAAGATATGTTATTCCAGGAAAATGAGGTACCCCTGGGCCCACAATCGACAGGGGTAGCGGTCGGCCAGGGCCCACATACTGACATGGGTGTGGGCTGACCCAGGGGTGGCCCACAAGGAATCGCCAACATAAACAACAACTTAGATGAAGGCTTAGCCCGCAAGGCGTGCGGCGTGATACTCGGATCCCGCCAGATATGCTACCCAACAAGCGGATTGCACCAGGATATCTCAAAGATTATGTTGTAACCGACTCAGATTGGTTTGTTATAAACTGATAGGACTAGATCTCAACCGACTTGTAAACCCTAGGTCGCCACCCCTATATAAGGTGGCCTAGGTCGATCCCCCGAGGGCATTCAGGCTTTGCGCCTCTTTGTAACTACCAGATCCGCCTTTGCTCGCCGAGCTTTGCTGGGAATATAATACAAACACCATTAGGCATAGCACGTATGGTATTATACCTTCGGGTAACCCGAACATGTATAAATCCCCTTATCTTGTGTTATCTCGAGCTCCCTAGCCCCTAGGTAGACTGCCGTCTGTAGGTCCAACACTAGTGAAGACCAGTCTAGTGATGTTGTTACTTTTTCACCTCATCAGGGACAAGTATGTCAATTCCACGCCAAGATGTCAATCAACTCCCTGCATTCATGTTTGTTATACAGCTGGTTTAATCCATTGTTGGCCGGTAGATGATTCTTTGTGTGCACTTTTTTTTTTGTCTTCCTGATCTCTGCATTTTGCTGTAATGGATGCAATCTGCTTGCTGCATGATGTTCTTTAGGACCAAGTCATTGTTCAGTTGTTTTACTTTTACTTTGAAAGTGTCAAATTTGGCTATCAGCATTGTATCCAGGTGGTTTGAATGGCATTGCCATGGGGAGCATGCTGAACTGCATCTGCACATGTTGGTTGCTGTTTCTCACAGGGCTTCAACTATTTGATTTTTTATCAGTACTGTTACTTTTAATTTCATGAGCTAATTAAGTGAAAAATGCAAAGAAGCATAGAATATTGTTGATTGTTTCCACTAAATCTGTCTCAAACCGTGTTATATATATTCATTGCTGCTCTACTTCTTGAAGATGGTGCTCACACTAGCCAGCTCCCAACAAGAGGCGTTCGCCGGCTTAGTATTTGGATTTGAGAGAATAGCCTGCACACGTTCGCCGCCCGGTTGAGTTCAACTTATAATTATCAGAGAGATATGGTAGAAGCTCATTGTCTCATTTATAGGTGTCTTATTTTTTGCTTAATCTCATGAGATGAATAACATCCGTCCGATTTCACCCAATAGTTATGTGTTATCTTCTTCCGGTCGTGAGTCCTGACTCATGTTTGTTCTATTGGCACCGAAAGATGCTTTGCGGGACTGATGGTTATGTGCCAGCATGCCACAGCATGTCAGAGGGACCTTTAACAACACTGATTGGTTATGTTTGGGCTGGTGCTATTGTCACTTTTTTTTAAAAAAAATACTGAGTGTAAAATTTATCTGAACTCTCCGGTGCTTGATACTCTTGTTATTAGTGTTGAACTTGCAACTATAAGTTATGCTGGGGCATCTACGTTGTAACATGAAAAACTTTAAGCACGCTGTCACAACACATGACTGGAGTGCTTGTGCATGTTTCTATGATTTTATTTCTTATTTAAGCAACATCTTTGTCTAGACTTCAGAGTTTTTGAAGCAACATCTCCTAGTACGGGAGTGCTTGGCCTGCTCAGCTATGAGCTTGCGGTGGGCCGCTATTAGGTAGTTAACAGTTTGTTAATGGGTCGAAACCACAGTTCTCCAATAAGTCGTTTACCTCATGCGCTCAAAGTATGGGCTGCTACGGTGTCTGATGATGATCCGGCCGATTTTGTCGCTACGGGCCGGTGGCCTATGTATACATAATATAGGAAGTCCGTGGAGATTTACTAAACTGCGGTCGCAAATCACTCACAGGCACAGCTGATTCGATCCTAATATTCCGCTGAGTGTTGATCGATTGACACGCCTGCCAATGACCGGGCGGCACTGGGATGGCCTCCTCCAGGATCTCCTCGGCGAGATCCACGGCCGCCTCGCCTTCGCCGCCGTATGTACCAAACACAAGGCGCCATGCCTCGTCCTCCCGGGGGTCGGGGACGCCCAGGCGACGGCCACGATCTACTCCCTCGCGGACCGGCAGGCCGCCGCCGCCTTGCGAGCCCCGGATCCCGCGATGCGTGACCACCTCGTCGTGGGCTCGTCGGGGTCGACGACCTGGGCGCATTGCTCATCGCCAACCCCGTCACCGGCGAGCAGTCGCTGCTGCCGGACATGACGACCATCCCCTTCGTCGTCTCCACTGACGAGAGTCAGTTATTCGTCGACATGGCCAGCTTCGCAAAGGTCCGGTATGGCAGGTACATCGCGGTGGCCCCGACGAGGAGCCTGCCAATTACCGCAGCGCGGGATGGGGAGCACGGGCTTCGTCAAGGTGTACGTCCTGGTCGACGACGACTGGGAGGAGACGGTGGAAATTCGGCAACACCGCGGTGTTCGTCGGCATGAACGCCTCGCTGTGCGTGTCGGCGGCGGAGCACCCGGGGATCAGGGCCGGCTGTGTCTACTTCAACGATGACGACATGGTGGAGTGTGCTGGACGCCAGGAGGATCAGGGCCGCGGTTTTCGTTAAGAATTTTCGTATCAGACAGTGTTGTCGACACAGCCGACCGAAGTGAAGTAAAATATCCCAAATCCTACATTATGTAAATTTATTAATGCAATTGCTGAAACAACTTTGTAGTAGCTTCCATTCAAAATTTGTATATATTATTGGCTTCACGTATTGTTTGTCTTCTTGTGGCACTACGGGAGGGGGTTGTTTGCCGTGTGCAGCATACACATGGCAAAGACATTTTTACACACCGTAAAGGATTTGTCGTGTGTAGCCCACGGCGAAACCCCGACGGCAACAAGCCATGAAAGCAAAGAGAGCTTTACCGTGGGCATTTTATCAAACACACGGCAAGGCTTTGCTGTGTGTTTTTATTGACACATGGCAAAATAAAGCAACAGACGGCGTGGATGACGGGAACTGAAAGTTTGCCGTGTGCAATAGAGTGACACACTGCAAAGATTTTTTTGGAAAATAAAAAAAGAAAACAATCCTCCGTCAGCCTGCCCACGCGCCGTTGGTGACCCTCTCTGCCGGCGCTCGAGGCGGCGCCGCGTCGCGCCGCTCGAGCCGACTGGCCACGCCCGCTCCCTGCCCAGCCGCGTCGCGCCGCTCGCCGCCGCCCGCACTGGCTGGACGCAGCCGCCATCCACGCTCGCGCCACCGCCCCGTCGCCGGCTGGGGGCCCGCCTCCCTGAGGTCCTCCGCCGCCTGGACCGGTGTGGAAAGGGAGAGATTAGAGAGATAAGAAAGTGAGAGATTAGAGAGATAAGAAAGTGAGAGACCGGTGTGGAAGAAAGAGAGGGAGGGATCCGTGTGCTAGCCTCACAACCAATGGGAGGCCACGATTTGGTATGAGTACATTGGTGACATGGCATTTGTGTTTTCTATTTGTGCTTATAACGAAATTTTGGATGATCAAACAATTTCAAATGAAAACGTTCTAAACTATAAACTTTTACATCTTTTCGAGATCTACAACTTTGATATAGAACTTCTTTTCATCCGAAGTCATTCGAAAATTTTAAAAATTTAAAATTTGAAATCGGATAGCTTGTAATAACATTTTGAAGTATTAAACAATCTAAAATAAAAAAAGCTATCAACTACAAAGTTTTACATTTCATAGGGCTGCACAATTTTTGTGTAGAACTTATTTTCATCTAAGCTCATTTGAAAGTTTTAAAATTTATAATTTCAAATTAGGCAACTTATAATAATATTTTAAACTATTAAACAATCTTAAATATAAAAGTTGTCAACTACAAAGTTTTATATTTCCTGCAGTTGCACAACTTTGATATAAAAATTATTTTCATATGAGATCATATAAAAAAGTTTGTATTCAAAAAAATACATTCACTAACTCTCTCACATACAATCACACATATACTTCTTGTGAGATGTTTCGATTTTGTAAACATCGTTATGACAAAATGTACAAAAACCTACTCAAATTTTTACCACAGACTCAACGTATGATAGCATGTGATATTAGCAAATCTCATGTTTTTTAGACTTTATTTAAATTTTGTAGAATTTAAACACTATTTGGCCTCACGTATTCGTGAATATGATTTTTGAAATTTTTTTCAAACTACTAGATAAGACCCTTCACTAGCCTCAATATCATGAATACCATTTTTTTCATTCACTTTATTCTATTATTTCAGGCACTTGCAGTTCAATTTTGACTCATACAAAAAAATCCTTTAAATGAAATAAATTTGTTAAATATAGCAAACAAATCAAAAAATGTACCAAATTTAAACATGGAGTACCAAGCAATATATGTAGAGTGGAGAAAAAGTTTTGAGGGCAAAAACCAATTTTTTGGTTACTTTGTTGTGTGCCGCTAAAAGGCACACGACAAACCGTCGGCTTTGCCGTGTGCCAAAAGAAAGCACACGGCAAACCCTACACTTTGTCGTGTGCCAAAAAAAGCACACAGCAAAGACTAACGGCCAATTCTTTTCTAACGGCCGTCACCCTTTCGCGCACGTGTTTGATGTTTGTCGTGTGTTGAAAAATAGACACACGGCAAAGTTTTTGTTTGTCGTGTGCTTGTCCTCGGACACACGGCAAACAACCTATTTGCCATGTATGTTTGCTTTGCCGTGTGTTTTTTATTTGACACACGGCAAAGAAGTTGCTTGCCATGTTTTAGGCACACGGCAAACTATGAGTTTTCCGTAGTGTGGACTTTTACCGGTACTCCGTGTCGTTTATAAGCAGCGTCCCGTGACCGATGCAGCAATTTTTCTCCTTGAAAAGAAAATCAAGCGTACGTGAATTAAACCAATATAAAACCAATGCGATTATTACTGATTACACTATATTGATTGTTGGTCACAAGAAGGAAGGCGTGAACCGCACCGGCGGCGGCCATCGCGGGTGCCTCCCGAGGCCGACGACCTCCTCCACCTTGCGGTGCTTGAGGCTGTACACGCCCACCTCCCCCGGAGCTCGTCGTGCCAGGCCCCACGATAGTGCCCGTAGGTAGTAGCACGCCCCTCGTGGCGCTGCCAGGCCCCCTGACACCGTCGTCGGTGTAGTAGACGCAGCTAGGCCTGATCCCTCTACTCCAACGCCGGCACGCACAGCGAGGCGTTGACGCCGACGAACAGCGCGTACCCTCCGATGTCCGCCGCCTCTCCTCCCACTGCCGGTGCGCCTCGTCGAGCACCTTCACAGTGAAGCAGACGCTACGCTGTACCTCGTTGGAGTGCTTGAGCACGGCCATCAGCCGCCCGTCCGGCGCCGCCGCGGTGCCCGACGTCCACGGCGACCACGGTGTTGGAGGTACGACCATAGGCCCACAGGGCGCATGGATTGTCTCCAAACAGAGTCGTACCAGGCGTGAAGAACACGAGTAGAGTACTGCAAGGACTCTTCTCGATTTGGAAACCAGTCGTATGACTTGTAAACTACTCGGATTGCCTTGTAGAGTAATCTCCGAGTAGTAATTGGTTAGGATTCTATCCAAAACCGACCTTGTAACCCTGCCCGCCGTGTATATAAGGCCGGGCAGGGACCCTCTCCAAAACACACGATCTCATCAATACCAATCACCACACAGGACGTAGGGTATTACGCCTCCTAAGCGGCCCGAACCTGTCTAAAATCCTGAGTCTCTTTGCCTTTGCGTTCCTGATCTCGGCGAAACCCACCTGAAACTCTACTACCTCGGGATACCCCTCGGTAGGATCGACGGTAGAACACCGACATCTGGCGCGCCAGGTAGGGGTTTTCCTCGAAGATCCCGTGGAGAACGCAATGGTGA
Organism: Urochloa ruziziensis; assembly: GCA_015476505.1. NCBI lineage: Eukaryota > Viridiplantae > Streptophyta > Magnoliopsida > Poales > Poaceae > Urochloa > Urochloa ruziziensis. Next base: position 8,756,606 of record CM027125.1, on the reverse strand, counting down.
CCTACATTCAAGCTGAAGCGCCTCAGGAGGGCACAACGTTCCGCTTTGACTCGTGGGTCTACGTCGCCGACGGCTCGGGTGGTTTCTACAGCTACCACGAGACGCGTGTCGAGTTGAAGCAGGAGCAAGCGCCCATGGTGGAAGATTTGGCCGAACAACTCGGCGAGATCACGCTCGCGGACCTCATCCGCGGGCAAGAGTCCGAGTCGATCACGACTACGGAGAAGAAGACAACCCTTCCACCCCAATTCCCGTTTGGACTCCGTAATTCGACCCACGCATATTGTGAGGCGTTACGGAGCCAGTTCGAGTCCGTCGTGGACTCGAAGCGGGACGTCCCAGTTCGAGTCATGGCAGGACACGCCAACTCTCTGAGCCAAGCGGTCCCCGAATGCCACTCGGACTCGAACGAGGAGTCACTACAAGACGATGGCGAACACGACCTCATGATCTACGCCACGCCTGAAGGAAAATCAGTCTACCAAAGAGACAGGATTCCACGGGACGTCTATGAGTCCCGCCCGATCTTTGTACTCTTTGGGTCTGACGCTACTGAAGACCTGCCGTTCCAGCACGGCACACCACTGCTGCGAGAAGACGAAAGCTCTACAGAGCTCATCACTCCAAGCTCCAGCGACTCTGTCGAACCCAATCGACAAGTCTTCATGGCTGGCGCAGCAGCAGCTGGTGACGTCGACAACGACCCGCGCTACGCGTTTGAGCTACAAGGAGATATCTCCGCCAATGAAGACGCACCCGCAGGCGAAACCACTTAAGCGGCCGCGGACAGAGAAATCCGGAACAATAGGAGGGCCCAGCGTCGCCTAAACACTCGCGATCGCGTCATGGCTGGTCGCAACCTCGCTCAAGAGTTCGCGCGAGTGGCTCGCTACGACTCTCCTATAGCTAACGCCATGGAGATTGCCTACCATGTCCGCAGTCTGCCAAGAACTCCAGAGACGGCAGCTGCACTCGAAAGGATCCACGACATGATCCGCACTCTCGACAAGGCCATCGCCGCCGCACCAGCGCGCAGCGAAGAAGTCGAGAGCAGCGGACGACAACATCCCCGCGACAGGAATCGTCCCCCAAACCCGAGCCGACTGGGAGAAGGCAATCGCGCAGAAGGCGCACCCCCACACCGACCAGAGGATGATCGTCAACGAGGCGGACACACTCACAGCAATGAACCGGCTACATCATCTCACGGGTCGGCACACAGTGTCGACCTCCGGCAAACTATCAATGCCAATCGCGACACCCGCTCCATCCTTGAATCCAAGAGGCGCGATGAAGCCCAGGAGTACAAGGAAGAAGAAGACGAGTACCCAATGTTCTCCAGGGACATCCGGATGGCGGTTTACCCGCAACCATTCAAACCAGTCGGCTTCGAGAAGTACAACGGCAAGACCTCCCCCGAGTCGTGGTTGCGCATCTACTCTACAACTATCGAGTGGGCGGGTGGCAACAGCGCCATTAAGTGCAGATACTTCCCAATGGCACTCGAGCCCGCGCCACTCACATGGTTTGAAAACCTGCCACGACGCTCCATCGACTCCTGGGAACGCCTGAAGAAGATCTTCGTGTCAAACTTCCAAGGCACATACAGTCGCCCCAAGACTCGACACGACCTCGCCATGTGCAAACAGCATAAGGGAGAAAGTGCGCGCGACTACATGCGCCGCTTCATGGAAATCAAGACTCTGGTGGTGGACGTCTCTGATCGAGACTGCATCGACTTGTTCCAGAACGGCATCACCAACAGGTTCTTTGACAGGCAATTTGGCCTGCATCGACCAAGGACTCTGGACGCCCTGCGTGATCAAGTCGAGACGTGGTCTAAGCAAGAAGACCACGATCTCGAGAAGTATGGCCCTCCCCAGGGTAGGGAGAGGCACAACAACAAAGGTTAGCAGGGCTCCCAAAACAACAAGCGCAAGCCAGACGACACAGTCGTGGCTCTGGAGACTGGCATGCGAAGCCAGAAGAAGAACTACCCCGGCAAGAGCGATGTTGAGAAGATCATGGACAGGCCGTGCCCAATGCACCTGAAGCACAAGCACACCATGGGCCAGTGCTACGATCTCCAACACATATACGCCGAGAAGGATCGAGAAACCAAGGCCAAGTGTGGAGGATATAGTACCCGGGTACCTCACGAGCAAGCCTGGCAGCCCACCAAAAGAGGGCGGCCCAGCCCACCGTTCTGGACCTGAAGACGTGCGGGACAAGTCGGCGCACGGAGGAAGGATCTGGAAGGAGAAGTTCTAGTTGGAATAGGATTTATTGTAAAGAAGGAAAGGATTCTTAGAGATAGGATCGGATACAAACCGACTTGTAACCCTGCCCCCCGATATATAAGGCGGGCAGGGACCCCCTCCAAAACATAAGAACTCGAGAGACAACAACTCAACACGCAATACAACACCCCAAAACAGGACGTAGGGTATTACGTCAAGTCGACGGCCCGAACCTGTATAAACCCCTGTGTCTGTCCATCCTAACCATCTTGCTTCCGATCTTTGCGATCTTCCCTGCATTACAAATCACTTCCGTGGGCTACCCCGTGGAAGACTGCCGGAGATAATATCACCGACAGTGGCGCGCCAGGTAGGGGATATCGCCGAGATCAATCTGGTAAGCTCGATGGATCACGTCAAGATCTTGGACAGCTGCAACCTCCCGGACGTCGACGAAGTCGAGATCCAGTTCGGGGACGTCATCACCGCCGCCTTGGATACCCAGGCGACAGGAGCTACGGTCGCCACGGAGGTCTCCTCTCTGGCGCCGACTTCGGCCATCATGGCCCAGTCCAGTCCGATCGCATCTGATCGTGCCGACTCTACCCCGCTGAGTCCATCGCAAAACGCGAGGCCAGACCAGCCGGGAACAGATCTACGATCACTCGGTTCTGAGAGTCGCGTCGCCGAGTCATCGCAGAGCGTAAACGCTCAACCAGCACGCGTCCAGAGCCCTAAGGTCATTACTGTCCAGACCCCTGGCTTTTGCGCGCTTGCTCAGAAGCAGAAGATGAAGGACATCGTCCAGGCGGATGATTACTTCTCTGGGAGCGACTCCTACGAGTTAGATCTACAGGGACCTTCAATCCTGGACAATCTGCCAGAAGGATACACAGTGTCCGATGCCTCTACAGAGCCGGAACTGCTTGGATCACTCGGAGAACTGACTCCGAGTAGTCTGGAGCGTCATACGCCCACATCCGACTTCTCCGAGTCCGAGGAAGACTACCTCGCGCAAGAAGGAGTCGGGTCGTACTGCTATATGGTGGCGCCAGCAACGCCAACCAACCCTGTCTCAGAAGACGAGGTCACTCCAGCTGAGGAGACAACTGAAGCCAGGGACCAGCGTCGAGGACGCAACGCCAATCGGGCGACTCGCAGAGCCGCACGACCGCACGGAGCCACCGCATCAGGATCTGGCACTGCTCGACTCCAGGAACCACACTCTGAAGATCATCGTCGCCAACGGGATCGGCACGACCGGAGGAGCACCCGGAACTTGATGCGCGACGGCATGTTCGAGTTCAACGGATACGACGTCTATGAGACGCCAGTCCAGAACCTCGTTACTATTAACGAGGAAATCAGTCGGCTGCCACCCAGCACTCCGGGCCTGCAAAAGGTAAGGGCTCTCGTGCAGGCCGCCTCCGTCCAGGTTCACCAGATGCAGGGCAGAGCGACCACGGACGCCCCTGAGCCCGGTCCGTCTCGACACCGGGCCAGCGGCGGATCGGATCGTGATGAGGACCTCCGCACCACGATCAACAGAGATCGAGACGCGAGGAACGTCATCTGCAACAGCACCGAAGAGCGCCATCGTGAGGAAACCCGACGGCGTGAAGAGTACGATCGGGATCATGGAAATCCCCGTCGTAACTCCAACAGGAGCGGCTACTCGACGGAGTCAGACTACTCTGACCCTTCCGGTAGCCCAAGGCGCGGCAACAACGGCGGTCGCACTCCGCCACGAGGACGAGCGCTTCCACCACCCAGGCGACCGACTCCGCCAAGGGAGCGAACTCCACCGCGCAGCAGGACTTACCGACGGGACCGAACTCCACCCAGGACTCGAAACTATCGGAGGACCCGTTCCCCGCCCAGGGACCGGGATCGCAGGAGGGACAGCACTCCCCCAAGAACAACAGACGGATCGGGTCCGAGCGATTCCCGCCCTAGAGGTCAGATCGGCGGATTCCAGTCGTTCACCGAGCGCTTGAGAAGCGTGACATGGCCCAGAGGCTTCAAGCTGTCGGACATCGACAAGTACGACGGGAAATCTGATCCATCTCAATGGCTTCAGATCTACTACACCGCCGTACAAGCGGCCGGCGGCGACGAGGACGTGATGGCAAATTACCTTCCCATCATGCTCACCAAGGACTGCCGCAACTGGCTGGCAGGACTCCCGCAGGACGCCATCGACAACTGGGAGCAGCTTACCGAACTCTTTATCGGTAACTATCTCGGTACCTGGGAAAGGCCCGGGAGCAAGCGGCTCCTCGGTCAGATCAGGCAGCGCAAGAACGAGACCCTGCACGACTTCGTGCGCAGGTTCTCAGAGAAGCGCAACTCCATCACGGACGTGACGGACCAGGAGGTTATGTCAGCCTTCCAGCACGGCATCTCCGATGGGAGACTGATTCACAAGTGGACTCGGAAGCCACCCGCGACTGTCAATGACATGTTCCGGATCGCTAGCACGTGGGCGGACGCAGAGATCGCGGAAAAGGAACAACTCAGCGAGATCAGGAGCCGCTGGGAAGAAGAGAACAAGACGACTCGCAAGCGCGACCGCCGCGAGGACGAAGACCGACACGACGACCATCGACGTACCGACAGCCACCCTCGCAAGAAGAAGAGCGAGGGAGATATGGTCGCCGCCTTGGACCGGTCCAGAGGCCGGGTAACTCCAGAAGACTTCCAGCGCATGCTCGATGAGCAATGTCCTTACCACAAGCACAAGCACTCGGCACGAGAGTGCTACGGGCTCAAGCGAGCCTTCACTGGGGGCAACAGAGGCCCTCCATACAGAAAGAGGAACGATGGTTCCCCGCGAGACGACAGGCGGAACGACGAGCCCGGCGACGACTTCCAGGAAGCCGACCGAGTGGTTCGCATGATCTACGGCGGACCAGAGTTCGAGTCGAAGCACCAGCAGAAGCTCACCCATTGCCAGGTCATGCACGCGAGGGAACCACCGGTGCCTGAGTACCTCAAGTGGTCGGAAGTTCCGATCACCTTCACCCGGGAGGACCATCCAAACTTCATACCGAAGCCCGGGTCCCATGCCTTGGTAGTAGCCTCGACGATTCGCAACGTTCGGCTCACCAAGGTACTAGTCGACGGTGGCAGTGGCCTGAACATCCTCTTTGCTAACACATTGAAGGAGCTCGGCCTGACTACTCTCGACCTGAGTCCCCCCCAATCCGCATTCTACGGTTTGATACCGGGAGAGGGGGCGGAACCACTCGGGCACATCACACTGCCCGTCACCTTCGGAGACCGGAACAACTACCGGACCGAGCATATGCAGTTCACGGTGGCGAACTTTGAAACTGCATACCACGCCATCCTTGGGAGGCCGGCGCTCGCCAAGTTCATGGCGATTCCTCACTACGTCTACTTGCAGGTCAAGATGCCAGGACCCAAAGGCATAATCACCGTCTTGGGGGACATCCGAGTCGCTTACACATGCGAACAGGAGACCCTCAACGCGGCAGCTGCCCTGGCCAACAATCGAGTTGTTGACTCCACGGCAGGCTCCGCCCTGCTCTGCTTTCTCGATTGTTATCCAGGTTATTACCAGACAGGCCTAAAGCTGGAAGATCAGATAAAGACCACGTTCATCACGCCGTCCGGTGCCTTTTTGGCCTTCGGTCTGAAGAACGCCGGCGCGACCTACCAGAGGACAATTCAAGCGCGTATGGATCAATTGACTCTGGACGTAGTAGAACGCCTACATCGATAAATTCATGGAACATCGAGCACTTACAGCGTTTCTACGCCTGATTCAGTTATGTATTTATCTTTTTTCGTTTAAATATGTTTTTCCGAGTGATTTTGGAGGGTATACACCCCCAGTCACGACTCGGCAGATTTATAATGAGTTATCAATAAAGTTGATTTCATCTTTCATCTATTTCTACTACTCGTATTTCCTCTTTCGCGTCACGCACATAAAGTATGAGTGGAACAAACCTTAAATCGAGAGGGAAAGTACTCGCCAAGTCAAAGCTCTAAACGTACGACAAAGACTCTGCGGCATGAGACTGAGACCAACGAGGCTAATCTACTCCGTAACAGGTCAACCACTCAGAAATTAAGGCCAGCGCAGAAAGAAAGGGAGTAGTAGCCCCATAAAAACTTATACACAATAACAACAATTTAAACATTGTTCAAAAGTTCTAGGACATGTTTGGATTTTGCCCAGGAGTGCCGTGCCAATTCTCGCCAACCCAATTATTTGGCGGAGGATTTCGCCGCCGGCGATTTGGCCCTCAGTTGGCGGAAAAAAAACAACTGCACGCTAGCACTTGCGCATTGGCTCGCCAAATGTTGGTGATAATCCAAATAAAGCCTTTGCCGCAGGTCAACGCCAATATTTTGGTAGGGCAGGCCAGGGCGTCAATCCAAACACGCCCCTAGTTCCACCAAATACTACAAATATTCTATCTACATTACACTGCAGGATCACCAGACGGGGCCGCTTCATCAGAGTCATCAGCCTTGGGCTTCCTCCAACTCAGCCTGGCGTTGGGTCACAGCAGCTTCGAGTTCGGTCACTCGGGCCACCAAGGAGTCGGCCTTAGTGACTGCAGAAGAAAGTTCTTGAATAACCGAGGCTTTTGCCTCGGCATCAGCAGCTAAGTCCTGCAAAGACAAGTCAGATGACAATATGAATTGATGTACCACTCGGTACTTGACATCAACAAGATAGGTGGCTCAAGAAATACCTTGGCTATCTGGCCCATGCGAAGATGGAGCGACATGAACTCCTCTAGAGGAGTCATGGGAGCACCACCACCCAAAGCGCCGTCCACCGCAGAAGCAACTTCGACCGCCGCAGTCTGGGGCTCCTCCACTGCTGCAGTCGGTTCAACCACAGGAGCAGGCTGGGGGCTGCCTTGAGGAACTGGCGGTGAGGTCGGTGACGCTGGTGTAGGACTCGGTGGAGGCGGGGTTGGTGCTCGCAGTGACTCTGGTGGCGGACCCACAGGCTGATCGCTGAGAAGATCAGCCGAGTGGGTCGGCACCTCTGGCATTTGGATTGATGGGATCTCTGTCTCAACAGCCGACTGAGGCGCAGGACCCGCAAAGGGGATCTCAGACGGCGTGCTACAGGATAAAGGACATATGGATTACTAACAGATGAACATAAAGGAAAATCAAGAGATGACAATGATACTTACAGAGTAGATATGCGCATTCTCGGGCGCTTTCCTTTCCGAGTGGGGGAAGGAAGGTCCCTCGGACTTGCAGCACTCAGAGGTACTACTGCAAGGGGAGACTGCTCCGAGCTGATGATTGGGGGCGGGATTGACGACTCGGCACCGCCAGCTTCGTCTTCTTCCGAGTCAGACGACTCAGAGATAAGGAGTTGGCGGCGGCTTGGCGCATCCCCAATCACGATCCCCGTTGAGATCTTCCGCTTCTTCGGGGCAGGGGCAGCCTTCCCACCACTCGGAGACAGCACGTCGGGAGAAGGAGAGGACGACAGAGTGATATCAGAGTCGTGCAGGTCACTCTCACTTCCCCCGACTGCTTCTTCAGCACCAACGGCCCTGCGCCGAGCCGGTTGATCCACTCCCTTCGGCATCTCAGGCAAAGGAGGGAGGGATACAAAGGCAGCTCGACCCTGCAAAAGTTGGGTTCAGTTCTGAGATTACACCCAATGGGTGGAATTGAAATAAAAAACAGCAACAGACTGGTTTAATACCTCAGGGCGTGGATTCCCTAAGTTGAACGCCGGAGGACAATCAGTAGTCCTCAGGGAAGTTCCTGTCGCGAAGAATTTGCCAAGCCGAGCTGCGGCTTGGACTTTGTCGACACGCTCAGGGGCTTCACGCGTGTTGTCCCCCTCGGCGTAGTACTCATACGCCGGATGAGCCCGCTGCTTGAGGGGCTGGATCCGGCGCAGTACGAAGTTGGCTGCCACTCCGACGGCAGACAACCCTCTGTCCTTCAACTGGGCTATGAGACCCAGGAGTTCCCGAACCTCATCCATCTCACTCTCCTTGGGAAGAGCAGTCCAGGATTGGGAGGGAACAGGACGAGAATCGATTTCTGGAGAGATGGCAAGCGAGTGGTTTCCTACGTAAAACCACTCGGACTGCCACCCCTTGTTGGAGGTAAGAAAAGGAATGTCAAAATACTCCCGAGTTCGACCCTCGCGGAGTTGGAATCCGGCGCCCCCGACTACTTGCGGGCACTCGGTTCTGGGATAAGGTTTCAGAAGAAAAAGATGGAGAAAAAGATTGAAGTGAGGCTCTATCCCAAGATAGGCCTCACAGAGGTTGATGAAGATGGCGATGTGAAGAATGGAGTTGGGATTCAGTGCGCAAAGACTGATCCCATAGAAGTGCAGCAGCCCGCGGAGGAAAGAATGCGCGGGCACGCCAAAACCGCGCAGAAAGAAAGACTCAAACACCACCAAATCAGAGGAATTTGGGGTGGGGAAAGACTCACCGGCGGCTGCGCGCCACTCGGCGGTTTGCTGGTCGGGGAGGATGCCGTCGACGACGTGCTGCTCGAGGCGCCTGGTGGTGGTGATGGACTCCCTCCATTCGGCGGCGCGATCCACGGCCTTCGACGGTGGCCTTGGCCTTGGACGACCGGGCCCTTCCCGGCGACCTCTCCTTCCGCTTCGGGGCTTCCTTCCTCTTTGGCGCCATGGCGACGAGCGGGGGCTGAAGATCGAGGAGGAAAGTTGCGGGAGTGGATCTAGGGTTTGCTCTTGCGCGCGGAGGAGAACTGGAGCACTGGGAAGGCAAATGGCGAGTAGAGGAAGAAGATTGGGGCGGGGATGGCTTATAATGGAATGAACCGTTCCTCCCGCGCGCGGCGCGATGCGTGTCTCGGGAACTCAACCGACGCAGGCACGTCCCGTCGCTTTGAATTCAAAGGTGCGGTAAGGAGTCGCGATATCTCGCGATATTTCGTCTTCCGTAAAGCAACCGTTAGGTTCCTTAGGAAACAACGGACTTTGCGGGAGTAGTGGGCCTAAATGGGCTGAAATGTAGCACGACCTTTCGGTTCTGTTACGCTAACAAATTCGTGGGTTCCTGAGCTAGTGTTCAGGGGCAGAAACCCTCGGTCGTGAGGCTAAAATTAGTCGACGGCCAGACTTGATTTTGCAATTAATATTGCATCCTTGCAATTGATTTTTACATAAGGCATGCGATACTATCGCTAAATTCGCTCAGAAGTCTGGGTCAAGTGCTGACAAGTATAAATCTTGCGAGAAGATGGCTTACCATATGGTCAAGCTGGGTCGTGGGACACGACTCGGGAGTCATGCCGAGTTCAAAGAACTTGAGAACAGAATCCTTAGAAAGGGGAAACAAAAAAGCCCCAAAAGGAGAAAATTATCTAAAATCCATGCCCAGAGGCATGGGGGCTGAAAAATTCGGTTAGAATTCACGGCTTTCAGAGTCTTGACGCGATCGTGCCGAGTCGTATCAAGACTCGGGGGCTACACCCAATGGGTGCACCTGGAGGTGCACACCATTGATGGATTAAGTTCAAAAAGAGATTCATAATATTTTATTTTTGACCCTCGACCAGAATATTCTATTCTGCTCAAGGCTCGGGGGCTACACCCAATGGGTGCACCTGGAGGTGCACACCATTGAAGATCAAGATACAGATGGATAAAAGTTGAAGACCTTTGGCCAAATTCATACTAAAATTGCCCAAAGCCCGAGGGCTAAGTGTATTCACTTCGCTGTCGCGTCGTGAAAAAGAGCACTCCTTCCCCTCACTATGACCATAATTGAAGAATTGTTTTCAGGAGCGTCTGATCATGCACTCAGATCTTCCTCGAAACCACTCAGATCTTCCTCATAACCACTCGGATCTTCTTCGAAATCACTCGGATGAGATCTTAAACAACTTGGGAGCACTCGGATCATGCGAGAAAAGACGGATCAATTACAGCCAACGATCGGTCAAGAAGTGCTCGAGGGCTATTGTGGGGGATATAGTACCCGGGTACCTCACGAGCAAGCCTGGCAGCCCACCAAAAGGGGGCGGCCCAGCCCACCGTTCTGGACCTGAAGACGTGCGGGACAAGTCGGCGCACGGAGGAAGGATCTGGAAGGAGAAGTTCTAGTTGGAATAGGAATTATTGTAAAGAAGGAAATGATTCTTAGAGATAGGATCGGATACAAACCGACTTGTAACCCTGCACCCCGATATATAAGGCGGGCAGGGACCCCCTCCAAATCATAAGAACTCGAGAGACAACAACTCAACACGCAATACAACACCCCAAAACAGGACGTAGGGTATTACGTCAAGTCGACGGCCCGAACCTGTATAAACCCCTGTGTCTGTCCATCCTAACCATCTTGCTTCCGATCTTTGCGATCTTCCCTGCATTACAAATCACTTCCGTGGGCTACCCCGTGGAAGACTGCCGGAGATAATATCACCGACACCAAGAAGAAGACAGCAAGGGAACCACTCGATCCCGAAGCCAAGAACAAGGACAGGGCTGAAGACGAAGAAGACGAAGACGAGGAGGACCAGACGAACAAGTTCCAGAAGCCCAAGAACGTACTCATGGTCATCATGGGGGGCGACTATGGATTCCCCACTCGGAGGAAGCAAAAGCTCGCTCTGCGGCACATAGTGGCAATTGAGCCAGCCGTCCCCAGGTACCTAAAGTACTCGGAGGTTCCAATCACCTTCTCCAGGGCAGATCAATGGAACAGCTATGACGAACCAGGGCAATTGCCACTCGTCCTGGACCCCACGGTGGTAGGATCACAACTCACCAAGGTGCTGATCGACGGCGGGGCGGGGCTGAACGTGCTATTCTCTGGCACCCTGAAGAGAATGGGACTCGACATTGAAAAAATGTTGACTCCCACCGACTCCCTGTTCTACGGCATTGTCCCTGGTAATGGCAGTCTTCCCCTCGGTCAAGTCACATTACCAGTCACATTTGGCACGCAGGAGAACTACAGGACGGAATACATCAAGTTCGAAGTGGCAGACTTCGAAACTTCGTATCAAGCGATCCTGGGACGTCCTGCGTTGGCCAAGTTCATGGCTATCCTGCACTATGTCTACCTCGTCCTCAAGATGCTAGGACCCAAAGGCGTCATCTCCATCCGCGGCGACTTGCGACGGTCATACAACTGCGACAGAGAGGCTGTGGAGTTTGCGGCTACCACTCAGGTACTCAACGCCATGGCCCAGATCTTCGCAGCGGCTCAGAAGCTGAAGCAGACAGAGTATGAGATCCTAAGCAAGGAGCCCAGACCACTCAAGGCGGATATCCCTGAAGACATGGCGACCAAGGACGCACCACTGCTGGAAGGAGACCAGTCGAAGACCACGAAGATCGGGGCTGGCCTAACTCCAAAATAGGAAGGCGAGCTCGTCAGGTTCCTGCAAGCCAACCGTGACATCTTTGCGTGGAAACCTGCAGATATGCCAGGAGTGCCAAGGAACTTGATCGAGCACAGCCTCAATGTTGATCCCAAAGCTACCCCCAAGAGGCAACGGTTGCGAAGATTCGCAACCGACAAGCGAGAGGCGATCAAGAAGGAGCTGGCGAAACTACTCGTCGCAGGATTCATCAAGGAAGTCTTCCACCCCGACTGGTTAGCAAATCCAGTCTTGGTGCGAAAGAAGAACAACAATGAGTGGCGCATGTGCGTCGACTACACCGACCTCAACAAGCATTGCCCCAAGGATCCCTTCGGGTTACTGCGCATCGACCAGGTTATTGATTCCACGGCTGGCTGTGCCTTACTTTGCTTTCTTGATTGCTACTCGGGTTATCACCAGATATCTCTAAAAGAGGAGGATCAAATCAAGACGGCATTCATCACCCCTTATGGTGCTTATGCTTACACCATGATGTAATTTGGGCTGAAGAACGCTGGTGCGACTTATCAGCGCGCGATCCAACTCTGCCTCGAGAAGCAACTTCATCGCAACGTGGAAGCCTATGTCGATGACGTGGTCATGAAGACCAGAAATCCAGAAGACCTCATCGCTGACCTGGAGGAGACTTTCGCATCTCTGCAAAAGTGGCAATGGAAGCTTAATCCAACCAAGTGTGTCTTTGGAGTACCCTCTGGGAAACTACTCGGGTTCATCATCAGCCACCGCGGCATCGAGGCCAACCCCAAGGAGATCAATGCTATCACAGCAATGGAAGCTCCAAAGACGATCAAAGACATCCAGAAGCTTACTGGGTGCATGGCGGCGCTACATCGATTCATCTCACGACTTGGAGAGAGGGACCTCCCCTTCTTCGAGCTTCTCAAGAAAGGCGACAAGTTCCAGTGGAACGAAGAAGCGGCAGCAGCATTGGCGGATCTCCAGCAGCATCTTCAAAAACCGCCAATCCTGATTGCTCCACAAGACGATGACAAGGAATTGCTGCTCTACATCGCAGCAACGACTCATCTGGTGAGCACTGTGTTGGTGGTCGAGCGCGCCGAGGGCAATCTTGCATATCCTGTGCAGAGGCCGGTTTACTTCGTCAGTGAAGTACTCACGGAGTCCAAGGCTCGATACCCAGCAGTGCAAAAACTACTCTACGCGATACTCATCACATCTAGGAAGCTACGCCATTACTTTGACACGTACACCATCACGGTGGTGACAGAGTTTGGCTTGGGCGATATCTTACACAACCCGGATGCGACCGGGCGAATTCCAAAGTGGGCCGTCGAGCTTGGCACCCTCAGCATCGAGTTCAAATCCAAGAAGGCCATCAAGTCGCAGGTGCTGGCAGACTTCATGGCAGAGTGGCGCGAGAATCAAGTGGATATCCCCGTCGGCAGACCAGAGCACTGGATCATGTACTTCGATGGCTCCCTGAAGCTTGAAGGCGCCGGCGCGGGAGTACTTTTTATCTCGCCCAAGGGTGATCAACTTAAATACGTTCTACAAATCTTCTGGAAGGTGTCCAACAATGAAGCTGAGTACGAGGCTTTGCTACATGGCTTACGACTCGCAATTTCTCTGGGAATCAAGAGGCTGATGGTGTACGGCGACTCCTCTGTCGTCATCAACCACTGCAACAAGGATTGGGATCGCCAGAAGCAGAACATGGACGCTTACTGCGAAGCTGTGCGCAAGCCAGAGAACAAATTCTCAGGGCTTGAGTACCATTGGGTGGTCCGAGATGACAACGTCGCTGCTGACGTACTCTCCAAGCTCGGATCCACTCGTGCGGAAGTTCCAGCAGGAGTTTTCGTCCAGGAGCTCCACAAAAGAACCATCGACTTCGAGAAGTCCACACCATCATATGACGGACATGGACCAGATCGAGAGGTGTTGATGATTGAAGAAGAGTGGTGTATCCCGTTCATCGAGTACATCAAGAACAAGACCCTGCCTTTGAACAAGACTGAAGCTGAACAAGTCGTCCGGAGATCGAAGAACTATCTACTCATCGGCGATCAGCTCTACAGGCGAGGACTCTACACTGGTATTGCCATGAAGTGTGTCCCGAGAGCAAGAGGCAAAGGTATCTTGAAGGAGATTCATGAAGGCGCGTGCGGCAATCACACAGGATCAAGAACAATGGTGGGCAAGGCATTCAGAGCAGCTTATTATTGGCCCACGGCTCTGCAAGACACGGAAGAGATCGTCCGCAAGTGCCCCGGGTGCCAATTCTTCGCCAGGCAGCAACACGTACCTGCTCACAACCTTATTGCTATTCCTCCCTCTTGGCCGTTCGCATGCTGGGGGCTCGACATGATTGGTAAGCTTACGACTGCTCCAGGCAACTTCACACATGTGCTAGTTGCGATCGACAAGTTTACCAATTGGATATAAGTCAAACCAGTCACGGACATATCTGCGGCTAAGGCTAAGGGGTTCATCAGTGATATGATGGTCAGGTATGGCTGTCCTCATCGTATCATCACAGATTTGGGTTCCAATTTCAACAGCTATGAGTTCAAGGACCACTGTGAGACGAACGGCATTGAAGTAATCCACGCATCAGTAGCTCACCCCAAGGCCAATGGACAAGTCGAGAGAGCCAATGGTTTGATCCTTGATGGCCTGAAGAAGCGACTGTACGAGCACGACAAGAAATATGGCGGCAAGTGGATCTACGAGTTGCCACAAGTAGTCTGGGGGCTTCGAACTCAGCCTTGCAAGCCAACCGGCCACTTGCCATACTTTCTGGTGTATGTATCTGAAGCTACCCTGCCAGTAGACCTGATCTACAAGTCCTCAAGAATCGAGTAATATGACGAAGGAGTTGCTGATGACACAAGACGACTGGAGCTTGACTTGATCGAGGAGGAACGCTGTGGAGCTTTGTTAAATTCCACTCGATATCTCCAGGGAGTTCGGCGCTATCGTGACAGAAATGTCCAGGAGCGCTCGTTCAACATTGGCGACTTAGTATTGCGAAGGATACAGAAGACCACGGGTATGCACAAGCTTATGTCCCGCTGGGTGTTGGTGGTCGTTACGATACGGTTTCACCACCAACATTCCGTCACATTTCAGGCTCATCTTGCTCATAACAAAGTAAAATTGATTATTTCTAATGAGTTCCACAAGTTTTGTATAATTTGTGAGTGCAGGAGCAAGCAAGCAAAAGATGAGCCAGAATTGACACAAAGCCAGGCCGGCCGGCCTATGCCAGGCCGGCCGGCCCCCTTCTGTGGCCATTTGCCACGTCCTTGATCCAGATGATCACAAACACAAGTCAGATGATCATGAGACGTGCGATCAACGTCGGTTTGATCCAAAGAACCGAAAGGCCTAAGCTACATTTGCATGGATTGAAGGGCCCACCAACATGGGATTCTCGGACAGCTTCAATCCAACGCAACCGTTACCGACCTCAGGGTGGAATCCAGAGCGTCCCTGAAGAAGGCGGTGCCACGGGGCAGCAAGGCCAGGCCGATCGGCCTGGCCTAGGCCGGCCGGCCTCCCCCAGAGGCTGCCACCTGTCCCCCATCGCGTGGCAGTTAAGCAGAGCATTAGCTTACACTTGACGCCTGCAACCGCCCCTGGAAGCTATAAAAGGGACCCTTCCTCACCTTGAGAGATCATCCATCAATTCATCCAAAGGAGAGAAGAGTAGCTTAGTGAGTTTGAGTTCTTATCTTTAGAGTAGAGTAGGGAGAGAGTAGGTGAGTTGCTCGGGTGACAGCCGAGCTTTGTAGAGAGAGTCCGGGATTTCTCTCTCGATCTTGTCTCGACATTTCCGCCCCCGAGGAATATATTCAGGAGTTATCTTCAGTATGTCCTCGGTCCCTTGTCTTTAGTACTTCGCTAGTTTACAACTTACTTTCAGCAAGTTATCATATTTATCTTTGATCTGCGGGTACCTGAGTCTGCGCGAGTGACAGCGACTCTTGTTTGGGGTTTCCTCTATAGCCCTTCGCGTTGGGTGGAGGTCAGTGACTGAAAGCTTAGGCGTGGTGCCTGTGCTAGCTAGTCATCTCAGGTTGTGTTGCACCCCACGGAACTGCAGTGGTAGGTGGCAGGTGGTGACAGCCCTGTCCGTCCTTTGTATTCCACCACGTTCGGGTGTACTCATAACAGTAGTGCTGAGCCCGGAAGAACCCCTCTCTCACCCCGTTCTGAGTTCTTCCCGTTCTAGCCGTCGAAGCAGATCAGGTTAGGTATCGATAGTTTGTCTGGGGTAACGAGTAGCTAACTAAAGTCAAGCTCTCTACCCATTTATCCTTTTCTCCTTGGTGGATCCGGTTAGAAAAGTTCTAGGCTAGTCGCGTCTGCCGTTCCTTGGATTCGATATCCAGGTTCTTACTCCCCTGGTGAAAGGCTACATCGGACTCCGTGCACTTGCGGATTTTAGTTAGGCTAAGGAGTGC
Source organism: Urochloa ruziziensis (assembly GCA_015476505.1). NCBI lineage: Eukaryota > Viridiplantae > Streptophyta > Magnoliopsida > Poales > Poaceae > Urochloa > Urochloa ruziziensis. The sequence goes on along the minus strand of CM027125.1, from coordinate 8,740,537 downwards.
CAACAAGCTTTTCTGGCGCCGTTGCCGGGGAACGGTAGCAACACTAGTGTAGGATCTTTTTAGCCGTACACTTTTACCCCCATAACCATCTACCACATGGAGTTTTCTCCTAGTTACCCGACGGTTCCATCTAGCGAGTATTTGGAACCGCCTTCATCTTGCCACCCCATACCACCTCATGGCTTCGAGATCCGTCCCAGTCTCGTTGCCATGGTTCGTGCACAGTCTTTCGGTGGAACGAAGGACGAAAGTCCCTATGCTCACTTGCAGGTTTTCGAGGAGAATTGCTCTCTTCTGATTATACCCAGCGTAAACCAAGACACTATCCGATGGAAACTTTTCCCATTTTCTCTGATGGGAAATGCAAAATCTTGGTACGACCGGACTGCAAGGGGATTTAGCGGAGATTGGATCAAGTTGAAGGACGAGTTTTGTCTGTTCTTTTACCCTGTCTCCAAGATCTTGAAACTCAGAGTCGAGTTGATGACATATCAGCAAGGCAATGAGTCACTTGGAGCCACGTGGGAGCGGTTCATAAAATTGGCCAACTCAGGGCCACCGCATAACATTCCAGAGGAAATGCTTATGCGGCATTTTGTTGGTGCATTGAAGCCGGAGAGTGCACAGTTCTTGAACATCACCTCCGCAGGGTCAGTGCTATACAAGACAGTGGATGAGGTACGAGAAATCTTGGAAAAGGTTCTCAACTCTACCGAGTACACTGGCGTCTTCGACGACCCACCAACACCACCAACAACCCCCACAGACAAACAGCCACTACTCGCCCTCACATTCGATCCGCCTCCTCCGATCATAGAGGAAGTGCTCGAACACCCCAAGTCCTCAGACCATGAAATTATTCTTGACGATCTGCCGCACTTCATTCCCGAGCTCTTTACAGAAGAAGAGTACTTGGAGATCGGCAATACATCACGTATGCCCATGGAACAAGTGTGCGCAAGTTCAAGGTCTAAGGCGTTCATTCCAGAAGCTGTACCGCAGATCGAGGGTTTATCTGCGATCATGAGCAAGGAATGGACGGAGGAAATTGAAAGTTGCGAAGACATCATCCGAATTACCCGCAACTTCAGAGTACTCCATTGCGCTATTGAGGGAACTGACTCTCAGGAAGTTGCCTACGACCCGAAGGTCGGGAGTAATATCATATCAAGTGCACTCGCATCACAAGTGCAACCAGACGAACCCCGGTCCTTCTCCCGTAAGCACCTCAAGTGGATCGACGGCCAAATGATGGAATGTAGAGGAATCATCCGTGTTGTTCCCGTACACATGGGACGCAACAGGATTTTCCTAGACTTCTACATTTTCGATATCCCTAGAGGTGACAACTTCTTCCTGATCGGACAGCCAATAGAGCACCTTGCCAACCCGAACCATGATCGAGCCACGATACAGTTCAAGGTTGGTAAAGAGAGTTTTTATTTTCTTTTTCGGAAATGTTGTAAAGGCTAGAAAAGGGTTTAAACTTCAGAAAATCATAATAAATCAACTGTAGCTCAGAAAAATATGAAACCAGTTTCTATATTTTTCTAAAATCATGACAAAGCCTTTGGTGTACTGTTTGATTTCATTTGAATCTCTTTTGCTTCTGGTTTGGTTCTTAATTGGTGTTCATCTGCTAGTAGATGCCGATATTTATTTACGTATGCGTCCTTTAGGATCCCCGAAGGACCCGGACTAAGGACGATACTCCAGGTTCACGCTCATCTGATACTTTTTACCTATTAGGCATTGCAAGTAGAATTGCTAGCGCTTTATTGCTTTGCTGGGATGATGATGAGCCCGCATAGCCTATTTATATATCCTGATTCCTTAATTGCCTACTATACTACTATATATGATATGCTATGCTTGCATGTGTGGGATATAGTGGTGGTTTAAAACCTCTTGGCGTGAGTGTTTTGGGATGGGAAAACTTGGAGAGTTTTGAACCCTTGGCTGGAGTAAGCAGACATTAACCGACCCTTGGGTCGGGGAGGAACTTTGGACACCTCATGGCAGGATTTGAGGAGAAGGCGGGCTTTACCTATGAAGGTTGCCGATGGAGGACTTTGCTGCTCTGGTCTAGATGTATCGGTTGAACTATGCTTCGCGGGACTATGTAAACGTGCGCACCGCTTATCCCTATGGGAGGGGTTTCAGCCATTCTCTTTCTCGGTGGTACCAGTCCTGAGGGAGTAGTGTGTTTGGATTGGGCGGATTCCAAACATGCCCATGGGACATTCGGGATGTTCGGCGCCCGGCGATTCTCGCCCTCGTTTCCGAGACTCTCAGCGCCCGTGTGTGGTGTTGGAGACTCATGCTCCCAGATCGTGCGGGTTTACTCGTATGGGTCCAAATCTGGGAATTCAGGCTGGTGCTATCCGGTTAGGGAGTCATGGTTGTGGGTTGCGTCTCGAGATGGAGGCCTCCGTCTCGCAGCCCAAGTGGGTCCTGGTGTACACACTCTGTAGAGTTAAAACTATACGTATAGCCGCGTCCTCGGTGATGGACACCCCTGCGTTCTGTTCGCTGATTAGTGTTTTGGGATTTCTATCTCCCCCTCTTCTAAACTTATAGGTTGGGATGAGAGCTACTAGTTCAGGATAAGGTCCAGCGTGTGCCGTTGAGATGGGGAAAGATAGAAGCTTTCCCTGTCGACTCGAGAGGAGAAGGTGGTGAGGTTGAGACGGGAGTCTGGCGTGCCAGAACAGCCCGTGGTGTTGTGATATAGTTTGGGATAATGAGGATGGTATTTTACTCCTTGCTGCTGCTGCATAGGAAACTCGAGCCACTCCTTGTTATACTTTTATCCTTTAGATGATAGGCCATTTAAAGCTTGCATACAGATGGTGACGTAGACCTATCCCATTCCTTGGGGATAGTTTGTGAGTTGCAGGTTAGGACTTGGCGTTCAAGTCCGTATGTGTTAGAAGGGTAGCGCTGCTTCGCTCAAGGTTGCCTGTGGATCGAGGATGAAGACTTGAAGACATAGCTACCGCTACGCAGGACTTCCGCTTGTCGCTCAGCCCGTGAGGCTTGTATTATACTCGTATTTCCATGTTGGTATGGATGTAAATCCCCTCTTGTAATCTAAATTATTTGTATGACTATGATATTATGCTGAAACGAGATCTGTACGTGATAGCTACTGATCCAGGGACTATCACCAGGGTACAGAGAGCCGGATTCTCGATTACGAAAATCTGGGACGTTACAAGTCTGAAGGTTATTAATCGGATTTTTTGCATATTTGATTGAATAAAGAATTAGTCGTTTGAGAAAACTGAATTTAATCGAAAGATGGGTCATGGTCTTCATTACCGATTGGGCTGGAAGGAGGGTTGTTTGAGGTCGATGCAGTTGGAGAGCCTTGGCATGGAGGGATTTCAGTTGTCTTTGGAAGCTCTTGAGCTGTTTGTTTTACATAATTGATCAGATTAGAGAAGGACCGATTTGTGAGATGAATCAGATGAAGAGGTTGTGTTACCTGATGGTGCTAATGGTGATGGAGTAATGAGCGGGGAGAAGCCCTTCATTTGTTACTGCTTGAACAAGCAATTTGGCTGCTGCTGAAACATCAATATGGGAGGTCTTGGGCTTCTTCGAGGTTGTTTTTCTTGATTTTCTGTCGGCTTTGCGCTTCCCTGTGGTTATTTCCTCGACCGATGGAGCATCTTGACCGATGTAAGGATCATCCGATGATGGGACATATTGAATCGGTCGACCGCTCTTGCTGGTGGTTGGGGGAATAATTTCTTTGTCCTGCAGGAGAAAAATGAAAAAGTGATTAGGAAATACAAATGAACAAAATGGAAGCTCAAGTATGTATCTAGTTGTCACCTGAGGATCACTGATGAAATCAGGATCGAATATCTTGCAATATGAAGTGGCTGGTTTGCACAAAAGGTGTTGTGACCATTCAGTCCACCATGTCTTGAAAGATGATGAAGCAAAGGAAGCAAGTTTCCAAGTTTCCAAATCGGCCATATTCACATCGGGAACTCGATCTAATAATCGGCAGAGAGCCAAGCCATTTTCTATTGAATCCCGAGGCTTTATCAGATCAGCAAAGAATATTTTCATTGGGACCTGAACAAAGCCTAGTTGCCGAGCTATCACTGATGGATAGTAGAATTCATAAGAGTGTTGGCTGCGAGATGAGACAGGAAGTATGTTGGGACGGATCATCTCTTTGAAGATCGGTTTGGCGTCATCCGATATGGCTGAGTTGAATTGGAAGTTGGTCAGATTTTCAAAATTGTTGTTAGGATCATCATAAGGTAACCAGACCAAGGCAGTCTTGCTCAAGCCATTGTAAATGCACTTGAGATACGATGCCAGCGGATCTGAAGGTAACCGATCTCCACTGAAAGAAGAGGTAGCCTCGCCAAAGGATGTGCATCGGCGGAATGTGATTTCTTCTGCTTCTTCTGGTTGATCCGATGGGAATTGCCTTTTGAAGATATTAACTTCCAGAACTCGTTGCATATGAAGGTTCAGCCATAAGTTTATAAACCACCAGGGACCACCGAGGCATGTAATCGGTTCATTTTTCCTCAATCGGACTGACACTTCATGCATCAGATGATATACCGATCTGAGGAGATGTTTGCCTAAGGGAAAATGGTTCCCTGTTGCCAAGTATTCTGCTAACTTATGATATTTTGATGATGGGCCAACCGATTTTCCACAGAATAAGAATTTCTCTAGCCACATCATGAGAAAAGCAGAGTGCTCTCTGTGGTCTATGCTTCCATTGGTCTTGGAGTAAAGAGCGATGTATTCCTTCCAACCACCGATTTTTGCAGTTTTGATCTTATGGGTAGGTTTGGCCAGGTTGCTTGAAATAACTGATGAAGTAATATTAAGCCCTGTGAGCATGACCACATCGGCTAAGGAAGGTGACATCAGGCCATGACAAAATAAGAAGGCATTCAGTGCATCGGACCAGAAACAGGAGGCAGAAACCAAAAGAGGCTCATTTCGCTCCATATCGGCCAAAGATAGGGTGATGCATTGACCGATTTCGTATCTGTCCCAGTCGACGCGCTTGCTACTCATTCTGAGATACCAGTTCTTCCATCCTGGGATTAAAGTGGGCCAAGATCGGAAGACGTTTTTCCAATTGGAAGGAGAGTCAGATAGAGATTTGAAGGGGAGGCATTCGATTTCTAGGTTGATAAAATCTGTGGGATCCTCTGTACCTACTGGCCGTAAGACGAAAATTCCTGGGGCATCTGAGAGAGGAATGACAATGTTGTTTTGTGTCGCCTGGAAATTTCGCAGAGAATTTAAAATCTAAAGGATTTCGCGTTGGCTAAAAAGTAAATGAAAAATTGTGAACGGAAGGTAGATTGAAAGTCTCTTAGCTTGGAAGCAAATGAACTAGAGGCCATTTGGATCTTCGGCAGAGGTGAGGACTTGGATTCGGGGAAGATGACCGCGTTCGAGGGTTGCTGAGGAAGTTCACCGAGGAAGTTCGCCGGAAGCATTGGAGCTTGGAGAGAGAGAGAGGCACTGGAATGGCGAGCGGCGGGAGGAAGACGGCGGCTATGAGGGGCGACATACTTATAGTCTTGCCCTAAGGGGTAGGAATGGAATTTCGTGTGGTTGCTGTGAAAATCAGGATTTGTTTTGAATGGCAACGGATCGGGAAAGGAGCAAGAATTTCGGGGCAATATGTGCATTTTATCCCGAAATTGGGAGGCATGTGTTGACGCCCTTTTTTGACACATGTCAAAGCAGACGTCGAAAGGAAAAGAGAGGGTGCTTTGGAATCAGAATCAGATAATATGATGGAGTTCAAAAATGGAGATCGGATCGGATAATGTCGAGGGGCTAGAATCGGACAACACCATGAAGATCGAAATCGGATAATGAGTCTGAGTTCCAAAATCTGGAGATGGCGTCGAGTGCTTGTTGGGCTTAGATTGGGTCGTCGATGGGCCTTTCATTGTATCTTTTAGTAGTCAAATTTGGGTCTGTTTTGAGTTAGAGAGTTTCCTTTCGTTTGCGTCAAGTCATATGTATGCCGTAACCGGCTAGGAGTTGTAATTTCAGGGTATAAATATAAGCCCTGGGGGTCATGAGAAATATATACACATCAACACAAACAAAACTTTTCATAATCGCTTTTACTACTCGCAATTTTCATACAAGTCGGCGACTTCGCCATCCTTTTTGTTTTCACGAGTTCTTCTGGGCAAGTCGAGGCGATTCCGATCTCCAAGGCCTGCTCGTGAGTTCCGCTTCTACTGAGTAGCATCTAAGCTTTAGCATCGGACGCATCGCTGTTGCTTCGTTCCATCGTTCCAGCATATTTTTTTTGGCTATGGATGCTTTGGCCTCTTGTTGTTTCATATTCATTTTTTTATCAACTAGGCCCACAAATGCAACAGCACAAGCTGTCAAATTTTGAATTGTAGAAGTGTATTTAAAATGCTGATGGAGGGAGTAAGGACCCAAAAAAACAACCAACAATCGGAAACAGCTAGAGTATCATTAGGTCCAGGAGTGACACTGCAATCTGAATCAGACAAGCACTAAGAGACACTGCAATCGTTTTCATTGTGTTTATCACAAAGTAGAGCACTAAGAAAATGACCTTAGCAGCCGGGAAGGTTGAACATGCCACGATCCTCGTCCCTGGAACGTCAATCAGGGAGCAACTACAATCCTCGTCCAGGGAACAATTTTGTTTCCGCGCTCTAAATACCTTCTGTAAGTATAGCACATTCGACAATCCCGTTGATCCAGGAACTCGATAACGATCCAGGAACTCGATAACGATCCAGGCCAGCAAAGTTGTATGATATGATAAACCATTAGAGTCATGTTTATCGCTTGATTTATTCCTACTAGCGATTAGAATAGAACATGGGACTGAAACTGTACTATTGCCTGATTTGTAAAGAGATTTTACAGGACACGCTATGTGGTTACATCTTTCTGGAGTTCTGTGTACAGATCATCTTCCATCTCAACAAAATAGTTGATAATCATGTTGATTAGTCTTGTGGCCTAGCAGACTACGGCACTGGCAACTGGAAGGTACACGTGGCAGTATCACTTATTGCAGAACGGCCCTGTTCTCCTTCCCTATTTTCTGGCTCGTTCTGGCTTATTCTGACTTGTTATATCTTATTCTCCCTCACGGAATACTATTGAAACAGACAAAACCAGCTGGCTTTTCCAACAGCAGAACAGACGATTACAAGTTCTGCCACCAGATTAGTGACACACAGGTTCAGCAACTCGATTTCTGTACACCCATTCAAGAGTATATGAAAAATGATTAACCATACTATCCTTTTTTTAACGTGGCATCGGTCCACGTTTCCGGCTGCTAAGGTAGCAGTAACCAGAAGACTCTTCTGCAAAACTGAAACAAATCTTCCAGTCAAAAAGACTGAAGCATGATTTTCCCGGCTGCTAAGGGCTTGACTATTAGCAGTGACCAGAATAACTCTTCTGCAAGACTGAAGCAAATTTTCCAGTCAAAAAGATTGAAGCATGATTCAAATAGCTGGGAAAGAGACTTTCTGACTCTACGGAAAGAACTAGCCGGATTGCCGCGCTTTGCGCCCCTGTTCCGAATTTCTGTCATGGAAAAAAATCTTGAAACAGTGTACAGTGGCTGCGTGGATGAGGGTTGTGATAGGAACACATTTTCTGGTTTAAATGATTGCCATGTTACTCTTGCTCTTTTTTTTTAACATTAGTCGCTCAATCGCTTGTCTATTCCATAAGCTGCTGTTCCAGCATGAGGCCTAAAACCGCATACAGCTCCTGACTGAGGGGCCCAACCTAGCAGCGAATAAAAAAATTGCTACAGTAACTTGAGGTCCTCGACTTGCACCGAATCTTGGACGATTAGTATAGGATGGTAATAAGTTGAAAAATCCAGAATAATTCTTCTATCAATGACCATAATAGTTAGTCTGTAAGAATGAATTTTTAATTAATTGGAACAATACATCTCGGATAGAAAAAGTTCGTGAACTTTCAACCAAATATTCATCATGCACCATCCTTGTTCCAAAGTCAGCGTAGTTGGGGAAAAAATGTCCTCCTCTACAACGTGTAGCGCTGCCAAAAAATCGTCCTGAATTGAAGTGAATAACCTTTGGAAGACATGCAAACTTCAAAACCAAATCAGAGCAATCCAGACTCGACACCCAGCATGGTGTAGTCACATAGACAACGACCCATGTCTTGAATAGCCGGTTGTTACATTTGATAGGTTAAATGCTGCTTTCAGTCAGACCTCATGAAAGTTCTGATAACCCATCAATCATGAAGGCAATTCCAACTTAGAGATGCATAAATAAAGGCAGGGACAAGTGCGATGCATAAAGTTGCCATCAGAAGTAGGAGATGAGAGCCAAACCAATAGAATCAATGGCACCTCTGTTTCTCTCGTCCTTGCTCCTGCTGCTGTCCTCAGGATCTCTTCATGCTCAACAAAATATCACCTTGGGCTCCTCCTTAACACCCCAAGGGCCTAGTAGTTTTTGGCTCTCACCATCAGGTGACTTTGCATTTGGGTTCCGACCAGTCGAGGGCAACTCCTCCTCCTACCTCCTCGCTGTCTGGTTTAACAAGATCAGCGACCAGACGGTGGCCTGGTATGCCAAGACCAGTGATCCAGATCCAGCACTGGTACAAGTTTCATCGACTTCGCGCCTCCAGCTCACCTCCAGTGGGGCACTCTTGCTTCAGGACTCCGCCGGCACAGAGGTATGGACTCCCCAATTTGTTGGTGCGGCAGCCTATGCCAACATGCTCGACTCCGGAAACTTTGTACTAGCTGCAGCAGATGGCTCTACCAAGTGGGGAACTTTCAACAACCCAGCTGATACCATCCTGCTCACACAAGTCCTCACCACCCCAAAGATGCTTCGCAGCCGAATCACCACTACAGACTACTCCAATGGCCGGTTCCTCCTTAACCTGCAAAATACAGGTGCTGCACTTTATTCTGTTGCTGTGCCGTCTGGAAACCCATATGACTCTTATTGGTCCGCTCTTGGCAACACAACTGAGATGGTGTTTGATCCAATGGGCCGAGTATACATCACCTTGAATAACGGCACACAAATCAACATGACATCTGGGGTTGTTAGTTCCATGACGGACAATTACCATCGCGCCACACTAGACCCAGATGGTGTATTTCGGCAGTATGTGTACCCAAAGAAGGTCAGTGACCTGCAGAGTCAGGCATGGTCAATAGTGGGCATGCAGCCCCCAAATATTTGTAAAGCACTAATGGCAAAAGTTGGCAGCGGTGCATGCGGATTTAACAGCTACTGCATGTTTGGTGGCACAAACAACCAGACTACCTGCATGTGCCCAGAGCAGTACTCATTTTTTGATGAGAAAAGGAAGTATAAAGGCTGTAAACCAGACTTCCAGCCACAAAGCTGTGACTTGGATGAAACAGCTGCCATGATGCAGTTTCAGTTGAAAACTGTGTACAATGTGAACTGGCCTCTAGCTGACTATGAGCAGTACAAACCCATAACTGAGGACCAGTGCCGGCAGCTCTGCCTGATGGATTGCTTCTGTGCCGTCGCTGTGTTTAATGATAATGACCATGCATGTTATAAGAAGAAACTTCCTTTATCAAACGGAAATATGGAAGGCGATTTGCAGGCGACAGTCCTCATCAAGGTACCAAACAACAACAATACACAGACACAACTCAGTGAGTCCAGCAAATGGAAGAAAGACAAGAAATACTGGATCCTTGGAAGTTCATTGCTTATGGGAAGCTCTTTCTTGGTGATCCTTCTCTTGGTTGCTGTTATACTTTTTGGTACTTATTGCACTATCATCATAAAGGAAGCCCCTCCTCTACCTTCATCAAGCAATGTCGGATTGCCCCTGAAAGCCTTCACTTTTGCTGAGCTTGAGAAGGCAACTGGCGGATTCCAGGAAGTGCTTGGGGCTGGTGCTTCTGGTATTGTGTACAAGGGCAAGCTGCAAGATGAGCTTGGGACCTGCATTGCTGTCAAGAAAATTGACAAGCTCGAGCAGGACTCAGAAAAGCAGTTCACTGTTGAAGTCCAAGCTATTGGGAGGACGCACCACAAGAACTTGGTCAGGTTGCTAGGATTCTGCAACGAAGGAAAAGAAAGGCTATTGGTGTATGAGTTCATGAGCAATGGATCACTAAACCGATTTCTATTAGGCGATGTCAGGCTTCAGTGGAACCTTCGAGTTCAACTAGCTCTTGGGGTGGCCAGGGGGCTACTATACTTACATGAGGAATGCAGCACACAGATCATCCATTGTGATATAAAGCCCCAGAACATTCTTCTCGATGACAACTTCACAGCAAAGATCTCAGACTTTGGTTTAGCCAAACTGCTCCAAACAACCCAGACACAGACGATTACAGGTATCAGGGGTACGCGAGGATATGTTTCCCCTGAGTGGTTCAAGAGCATTGGTATCACTGCCAAAGTGGATGTTTACAGCTTTGGGGTCATCTTGTTGGAGCTCATATGTTGTCGGCGGAATGTTGAGTTGGAGGCTCAAGAAGAGGATAAAAAAATACTTACTTATTGGGCACATGACTGTTATTGGTGTGGCAGGGTTGATTTTCTGGTTGAGGGTGATGATGAAGCAATTTTGAATCTGAAGGTGGTGGAAAGGTTTGTGGCAGTGGCATTATGGTGTCTCCAAGAGGACCCAACTGTCAGACCTACCATGCTAAAAGTGACACAAATGCTTAATGGGGCAGATGCAGTCCCCACTCCTGCTCCTTCCTCCTTTATCAGTTCACTTCAATAATTTCGCTCCAGCATCTTGCAAAACAAACATAGCGATCTAGGAAGTTAGATATAGCTATTATTGTTGGATATATGTGTTAGTTGGTACACTTATTTGTATTCCCCCTCCAGTTGGAGGGACTTTGTGCATATTACACCATGTACATCTTGCCCCTTTGGGCTATGCAATAGATACTGCAATAGTTTCTCATTCATAACAGCTATATAATGCAAGCTACGACCGGTGATATGATCCTGCAGCCATATTGCATGTCATTTAGTTTGAATAGTACCTATAGTGCTGCAGTGTATCTTCTGTGAAAAATAGGCTGGAGCAAATATTAGGAAGGCAAAGTCTTCTCTCCCAAAAGCAATATCTGTCACCTAAGATAAAGTGCTTTTCCTATAGTAAGTTACTTGTTTGTTTTATTTTACCTATTGGTCAGTCAGATTATTACTTAATTCTATCCATAACTGTTAGAAGAGTCTCTTAAGGCCACTGCAGGCCTCAAAACTACTCTACCATGGCCATTGAAGAGCCTGCCAAGGTGGATGTTTCCCGTTACATTCTCAAGCTCAGCAAAGGTGAAGCCAAACTACTCCGAACCAACCAGACACAAACAAATACAGCTTCGAGAGATGTTGCACCGGAGTGGTTCAAGAGTATCGGTATCACTGCCAAGGTGGGTGTTTACAGCTTCAGGATCATCCTGTTGGAGCTAATTTGTTGTCAGCAGAACGTTGAGCTGGAGGTCGAACACCTAGTATTTAGCACAAGCTACTGTTGGTGATGTGCCCAAGAGGCAATCATAACACCTTGGAAATGGAGGCCCAAAGGATATTGATCCACGAGGGATTAGGGTCATTAATGGGCCTACAAAGTGGAAGCCCATTAGCACACCCTATATATACGTGGGTGGGGGCTAGGGGGCGGCACACCCTGCCATGCCCAAACGCTAGCCGCCCTCCCCTCCTTGGCCGCCGCCCACCCTAGCCGGCGCCCGGTGCTCGCACACCGCCGCACGATGTTCCATCCCCGTACGTGTGGATACCTTGAAGGTACTGCATCTGGAGCACAAGGACGAGCTGCACGAGGGGACGTGATCAAGGACGTGACATGAGCAACTGCACGGCACTGCTACCTCGACGCGCTTCATCTTCATCAAGACGGTTCCGCTGCATCTGCACGTCTAGTTCCTGGCTATGGGGTAGTTTTTGTTTTGCGCTAGCATAACGTCTCCATATCCCTACAGTGGTATCAAAGCCATTGCTGCTACGTTTTAGATTCAGGATGTGTGCATATGGAGATATGTGTAGACGTAGATGAATTTCTGATCGGTTTTGTGATCTTCTTGAGATGGTCGTGTAATGATCTACTCCTACCGGTCGGGTTTCTGCTATCAGAGTTAAGTGATACAGGTAAATCCAGTCATGACGAGATGTAGATCAATGAGATTGGTCGAATCAAAACTAGCTCAAGGGCCAGGCGCATGTGATGTGTGGCGATGGTGGATTGGATTTGCTATCGGGCCGAGAAATATGCGAAAAATATGGTGTTTGGTAAAATGGCCATAACTTTTCCATACGACCTCAGATGGAGGTGATCTTTAAATAAAAATTTATCTACAGAAAATTTTACGCATGAAATCAACCTGCTTCACCAGTTTTGTCCAAAGCAGATTTGCAAACTTCAGCTTGGAAGATGGAGTATTTTGCGATTTAAGCTTAGATGTTGGAATACGCCTAACTTGTTTTTGCAGATTCATGTGATCGGTATGGCCTCTTTGTGTATGTGATGCATGTATGTAACAGATAGCCTGCGTGTCATGAGTATGGCAATATGGCTAGAGCCATATGTATTGTTAATTTTATATAATGGCCTGCGTGTCAAATTGTGATGATCCAAGGAGCGAACATGTAATTTACTTTACTAGCTTGCGTTAGATAGTTCTTGGAGAACTCATCACTGGAGGATGGCGCATATGGATCATGGAGATGGAGGTCATCATGATGGACATAGTTTAATGGAGATGGGGATCACCATGTGATAATGGGCCATACCATGTCACTTCTGTGTGATTGTTGTTCTTATTGTTCTACTTTTGTTTACATACAACAATGATTATATTTTCTGCATTCGGTGAAAGAAGTAGAACGATCCCTCAGCAATGTTTAAGATTGCATGCCCTCCCAAACCTTGCATCGTCATGTCTTGTACAATCACTGGTGGGTCTATGAAATTAGGGTGCTACTGATTTTCCTTGACTAGATGGGTTTGTATTGGATACTTACTCGCATAAGGGTTGGTTAGCTTAGACAAAGTCACCTTAATGGTTAAGGACTTCGGGGCATAAAGGTTGGGCGCCAAGACATAGAGATATCACCCAACAACAGGAGTCATATGTGATATGATTAGCAAGGAGTTGCTTACCGATCTACCATGTCTTCTAAAGGTGATGCAAAAGCTCACTAGTAGACTTGTTAGTTGTGGGTCCTGAATCACTAAGTATCAATGGAGAGATATTGATTTTAGTGGGAGTAGATTATGTTAAATGTTTAATTTGAATTTACTCTATCATGGATACGTTATCTTAGTATTTTGCATTATTATTTTGTTGCAGATCAATGGCACCTAGCACACCATCATTTACTTTACGTTCGATCCTTGAGAAGGACAAGTTGAATGGAACAAACTATGTGGATTGGATCCGTAACCTGAGAATTTTTCTCAGGGCTAAGAAAAAGGAAAAAGTTCTAGACACCCCATTACTAGATGAGCCTGGTGAAAATGCAACTATTGCTGTGAGAAACGCTTACTAGAAAATATTGGATGTTGATCGTGAAGTAAGTTGCCTTATGCTTGCCTGTATAGAGCCCGAGCTGCAGATGCAGTTTGAGGCATATAATACAAACGATATGATCGTGGCACTCCAGGAAATGTTCCAGACTCAGGTCAGGAGTGAAAGGTTCAATGTTTCCAAGGCCTTTGTAGAGAATAAGCTTGCAGAAGGTGCAGCATTCAGACCACATGTGATCAAGATGGTTGGTTACACTCAGAGATTGGAGAAGCTGGGCTTCCCAATAGGCCCAGAGTTGGCCACTGATTTTATTCTGGCGTCTCTTCTGCCTAGCTATGGGAATTTCATCTCGATCTACCATATGCATGGGGTAGAGAAGGGCCTAAATGAGCTATGTGGCATGCTTAAGACTGTAGAGGTTGACATTAAGAAAAGCACCGGTGGCGGCCATGTGATGGCGATCCGAAACAAGCCTAACTTTAAGAAGAAGGGCAATTGGAAAAAGAAGGGTAAGGCTAAAGATACGATCTCCAAGCCAAACTCAACACCCAAGCCTGGACCAGAGCCAGATAAACCATGCTTTCACTGTCATGAACTCAGTCACTGGAAGAGGAATAAGTTGTTACAGACATTTTCCTAGCTGATTCTTATATTAATTCTTGGGTATTTGATACCGGATGGTTATTCATTTGCAAGTGAGAACAATGGTTGTGCTATCTCTAAGATGTTTGTGGCTTTTGCACCCATTATGAATGGGTTATTTATTTTAAATCATGATGAGTCGCCTATCTGTAATGTAAGTGCTAAAAGGCTCGGCCGAACGGTTTGAGTCCTACCTTTTTGTGGCATTTTTGTTTAGGTCATATAAGTGAGAAATGCATAAAGAAGCTCCATTCTGATGGACCTTTAACTTCGTTTCATTTTGAATCATACGAGACATGTGAAGCTTGTTTGCTAGGCAAGATGACCAAGGCGCCTTTCATAGGTTTTCCTGAGAGGGCATTAGACTTGTTGGAACTCATACATACTGATGTATGTGGACCAATGAGTATGACAGCTAGAGTTCTAATACTTCATAACTTTCACTGATGATTTTAATAGATATGGCTATGTCTACTTGATGAAGCACAAGTCTAAAACCTTTGAAAAGTTCACGGAATTTTAGAATGAAGTGGAAAATAAGTATGGCAAGAAAATTAAGGCCTTACGATTTGGTTGTGGAGGCGAGTATTTTAGTCACGAGTTTAGCAATCATCTAAAGAGTTGCAGAATTGTTCCACAGCTTACACCGCCTGGAACACCTCAGAGAAACGGCGTGTCCGAGCGACGTAATCAAACCTTGTTAGACATGGTTCGATCAATGATGAGCCAGTCTGACCTACCATTATCATTTTGGGGTTGCACTCTAGAAACAGCCACTTTCAAACTAAATAGGGTACTGTCTAAGTCTGTAGTTAAGACACCATATGAGATGTGGACTGACAAGACTACTAGTTTGTCTTTTCTGAAAATTTGGGGTTGTGAATTTTTTGTCAAGTGACTTCAGTTGGACAAGCTAACACCCAAGTTGGACAAGTGCATTATTGTGGGATATCCTAAGGATACTTTAGGGTATTACTTCTACAACCGATCAGAGAGCAAAGTGTTTGTCGCTCAGAACAGTGTTTTCTTGGAGAAAGAGTTTCTCAAAGGCGAGAAAAGTGGACAAAAGGTGTATCTTAAAGAAGTTCGAGATGAGTCAATGGAGCAAGACTCTACGAGTGATGCTAGTGTAGTAGAACAAGTTGAGATACCTGTGGCAAGAGAAGCACCACCGTAACCACGAAGGTTGGAAACGGTACGTCGCACTACTGACAAGCTCAATCTCCTAATTACGGGGGAGCTTGACATATTGTTGTTGGACAATGGTGAGCCTAGGATAGATTCTGATATGAGATTTCTCTGCAAGCCATGATTGTGTCTTTGGATGTGTCTCTGCATGCCATGGTTGGATATGTGGCACCATGGATATGTGGGTATGGTGCCACATATCCAATCATGGTATGCAGAGACACATGCAAAGACATAATCATGGCATGCAGAGACCCATGTGAAGACACACAAAAATATCAAGTGAAGACTGTGCGCGACGGAGGACAGCGCAAAAGGAACAAACAGTGAAGACAGTGTAGCCAGGACAACGATTGGAGAACGTGGCACCGTCCAGCTGTCCAGGCAACAATTGAACCAATGATCCAAGACTACAGGTGTCCATGCTCAACGACAATCTAGAAGGCTCATATCACTCTATAACAGGAGAAGCCAGAGGAGGGCATCAAAACAACAACAACAACAACAACTATGATACCAAGCAGAATAGTGAATATTGATATGGAATATCAATAATTGGGGCCTGGGAAACCACCATACCCACATATACAATCATGGCATGCAGAGACCAATGCGGAGACCCACATATACACTTTGCCGATTCCTTGCATAACATACTTGCATGCTCCCAGCCGATGAAGCTAAGCCAATATTTAAATAATCCTTCTGAACTCCAGCATGAGCATTAAATCCCAACACTCAGGTCAGACTCATGGATCATCGGCATGCATGCCAGCTTGCCGCATATAATCTTAGCCGATGCACACCAGCAACCGATGATTTCCATTCTTCAGATTACATCAGATTTTTTGTCCAAAATTTGGTGTCAACAGATGCAAAAATATCATGTGAAGACAGTGCGTGACAGAGGACAGTGCAAAAGGAACAAACAGTGAAGACACTGTAGCCAGAACAATGATTGGAGAATGCGGCTATCAGTGTTTAGCCGGCAATCCCACCGAGGGGTATCCCAAGGTAGTAGAGTTTTGGTGAAGTGTTCTAAGAATCAGGAGTCCAATTGTTACATGACACGAGATTTATACAGGTTCGGGCTGCCGACTAGGCGTAATACCCTACGGCCTGTTGCTGATCTTGTATTACGTAGTGTAAAAAATGAGTACAAGTTTGTTCTCTATCGAGATCGTCTAACTTGAGACTTGATTGGCTCTTAAAGATTGTTTTGAGAGGGGTCCCTGCCCAGCCTTATATACTGGTGAGCAGGGTTACAGGGCGGAAAGAGTGGAATCCTAGTCTAATTCGAGTAGTAACTCGTACAAAACCGCGCTGCACGAGTACTTTTCATACATAACGACTAGTTTCCTTATATTGTAGAGTCTTGTGCCGTCCGGTGCCATGGTCTCTACTCATTGTCATATCCTTCCTTGGAGTCTTCCTGCGTCTGTGTGGGCCCTAGGCCTCTATGTCCGACAAGCCCCCGAGCGCTTCGCAGCCGACTTCTTTCGTTTTGAGAGTGCCTCCCCGTTAGTTCGAGTACTTCTTAGTCTTCCTTGAAGGTCTTCGAGTGCTCTTTCTTGGACTGTAGGTCTTGGCTAAAGGCAAAGCTGTGAGGTGCTGAAGCCCTTGCGATGTCCTTGAATTTTGTAGTGCGATTTGAATTCGCACTTCATATGAAGTAGCCCACGAGCTTTAGGTTGAATCAACGAATCAAGCTGAAGGTCCCTGAAAAAATCTTGGATCGTGGATAGAAATTTGAAAAAACTTCAGGTTAATGACCATGTGCCTTGTATCCCCCGAGCCTTCAACCATATTTTGATGTGGTAAAAAGGATCAAAGGTACTCATGGCTAGAGTTCTTTCTAAAATAAACAATGGTAAACCTCAGATTTTGTAAAAAGAATTTTGCAAGAATATTTATTTTTGAGACGTCTCCCAAAAATAAAGGATTCGAGTAAAGATTCTTTTTCCAAAAAACTGGATAAAACCTCTGGTTTATTAAAAAAGAAAAAACGTTGACTGGCGTGCCCTTGCGGTTATAAAAGTGACCCCTTCGGCTTTTATCTTTTACCCTTCATTCGTTTTTGACGAAGAAAACCTAAAAGTCACTCCGCCGCCGTCATCGTTGCTTGTTCTTGAGCTTTTCTTGCTGCCTGCGCTATTTAGCTTCCATGAGTAGATCGACTCGAAGCTCCTGTAGATGTCGCCCCCCAACAAGTTGGTCGAGGAGTCTGCTGCTTCCAAGCGCAAGGGTGAGGATCTTGAATCCCGTCGCCCGAAGTCAAAGAAGATCGAGGATTCCGAATCTGCTCTATCTGTTGGTGTGTCCACGACCACCGAGGCTCATCTAGAGTATCTTGTTGAGAGAGGCCTGCTTGGAGCGAAGTCGGTTGTTCATTGGGAGGCACTGTTGGTGATCGTTACGATACGGTTTCACCACCAACATTCCGTCACATTTCAGGCTCACCTTGCTCATAACAAAGTGGAATTTATTATTTCTAATGAGTTCCACAAGTTTTGTATAATTTGTGAGTGCAGGAGCAAGCAAGCAAAAGATGAGCCACATTGGGCACAAAGCCAGGCCGGCCGGCCCCCTTCTGTGGCCACTTGCCACGTCACTGATCCAGGAGATCACAAACACAACATAAATGATCATGAGACGTGCGATCAACGTCGGTTTGATCCAAGGAGCCGAAAGGCTTAAGCTACATTTGCATGGATTGAAGGGCCCACCAACATTGGATTCTCGGACAGCTTTGATCCAAAGCAACTGTTACCGACCTCAGGGAGCAATCCAGAGCGTCCCTGAAGAAGGCGGTGCCACCGGGCAGCCAGGCCAGGCCGATCGGCCTGGCCTAGGCCGGCCGGCCTCCCCTAGAGGCCGCCACCTGTCCCCCTTCACGTGGCAGTTAAGTAGAGGGTTAGCTTAATCCTGACGCATGCAACCGCCCTTGAAGACTATAAAAGGGACCCTCCTTCTCCTTGAGAAAGCATCCATCAACCATCCAAAGGAGAGAAGAGTAGCTTAGTGGGTTTTTGCTCTCATCTTTAGAGTTAGAGTAGGGAGAGAGTGGGTGAGTTGCTTGGGTGACAGCCGAGCTTTGTAGAGAGAGTCCGGGATTTCTCTCTCGGTCTCGTCTCAACATTTCCGCCCCCGAGGAATATATTCAAGAGTTATCTTCAGTAAGTCCTCGGTCTCTTGCCTTTAGTACGTCACTAGTTTACAACTTACTTTCAGCTAGTTATCGTATTTATCTTGATCTGCGGGTACCTGAGTCTACGCGAGTGACAGCGACTCTTGTTTGGGGTTTCCTCTATAGCCCTTCGCGTTGGGTGGAGGTCAGTGACTGAAAGCTTAGGCGTGGTGCCTGTGCTGGCTAGTCAACTCAGGTTGTGTTGCACCCCACGGAACTGCAGTGGTAGGCGGCAGGTGGTGACAGCCTTGTCCGTCCTTTGTACTCCACCATGTTCGGGTGTACTCATAACAGTAGTGCTGAGCCCGGAAGAACCCCTCTCTCACCCCGTTCTGAGTTCTTCCCGTTCTAGTCGTCGAAGCAGATCAGGTTAGATATCGATAGTTTGTCTGGGGTAACGAGTAGCTAACTAAAGTCAAGCTCTCTACCCATTTATCCTTTTGCTCCTTGGTGGGTCCGGTTAGAAAAGTTCTAGGCTAGTCGCGTCTACCGTTCCTTGGATTGGATATCCAGGTTCTTACTCCCCTGGTGAAAGGCTACATCGGACTCCGTGCGCTTGTGGATTTTAGTTAGGCTAAGGAGTGCCAACAAGCTTTTCTAGCGCCGTTGCCGGGGAACGGTAGCAACACTAGTTGTGGGGGATATAGTCCCCGGGTACCTCTCGAGCAGGCCTGGCAGCCCTCCAATAGGGGGCAGCCCGGCCCACCATTCTGGACCTGATGACGTGCGGGACAAGCCGGCGCATGTAGGAAGGACCCAGAAGGAGAAGTTATGATTAGAATAGGAGTTTTTGTAAAGAAGGAAAGGATCCTTAGAGATAGGATCGGCTACAAACCGACTTGTAACCCTGCCTCCCCGATATATAAGGCGGGCAGGGACCCCCTCTAGAGGAGAAGGAAATCTCGAAGAACAACAACTCATCACGAAATCCACGCAATACAACACCCCAAAATAGGACGTAGGGTATTACATCGAGTCGACGGCCCGAACCTCTCTAAATCCTTGTGTCTGTCCACCCTAGCCATCTAGCTTCCGATCTTTGCGATCTTCTCTACATACAAATCACTTCCGTGGGCTACCCCGTGGAAGACTGCCGGAGATCATATCGCCGATAGTGGCGCGCCAGGTAGGGGATATCGCCGAGATCAATTTGGTGAGCCCTATGGACCGCGTCAAGATCTTGGACAGCTGCAACCTCCCGGACGTCAACGGATTCGAGATCCAGTTCGGGAACATCACCGCCGCCTTGGATACCCAAGCGGCAGGAGCTACAACCGCCACGGAGGTTTCCTCTCTGGCGCCGACTTCGGCCATCAAGGCCCAATCCAGTCCGATCGCATCTGATCGCGCCGTTTCTGCCCCACTGGGTCCATCGCAAAACGCGAGGCCCAACCAGTCGGGAGCAGATCAGCAACCACTCGGTTCCGATCCGGCTCTTGAGAGTCGCGTCGCCGAGTTGTCTCAGAGCGTAAACGCTCAGCAGACGTGCGTTCCGAGCCCTGAGGTCATCACCATCCAGACCCCCGGCTTCCGCGCGCTTACCCAGCAACAGAAGATGAAAGAGATTGTCCAGGCGGATGATTCCCCTTCTGAGAGCGACTCCTACGAGTCAAACCCACGGGGACCTTCAATCCTGGACGACCTACAAGAGGGTTACACTGCATCCGACTCCTCTACGGAGCCGTAATTAGTAGGATCACCCGGAGGGTCAACTCCGAGTAGTTCGGAGCGTGGCACGCCCACAACCGATCTTTCCGAGTCCGAGGAAGATTACCTCGCGCAAGGAGGAGCCGGGTCATACTGCTACATGGTGGCACCATCGACGCCACCTAACCCCGTGTCGGAGGACGAACTCACCCCGGTCGACGAGACAACTTAAGCCAGGGATCAGCGCCGAGGACGCAACGCCAATCGGGCGACTCGCAGAGCCGCCCGACCACACGGGGCCAACGCATCAGGATCTGGCACCGCTCAACCTCGAGAACCACCCTGGGAGGACCATCGTCGTCATCGGGATCGACGCGACAGGAGAAGCAATTGAAACCTGATGCGTGACGACATGTTCGAGTACAACGGATTCAACGTCTACGAGATGCCGGTCCAGAACCTCGTCACCATCGACGAGGAGATCAGTCGGCTACCACCCAGTACTCCAGGCCTGGATAAGGTAAGGGCTTTTGTGCAGGCCGCCTCCGTCCAGGTTCACCAGATGCAGAGCAGATCACGCACGGCCGCTTCTGAGCCCGGGCCGTCTCGACGCCGGACCAGCGGTGGATCGGACCGTGATGAAGATCTTCGTGACATGATCAACAGAGACCGAGATGCGAGGGACGTCATCCGCAGCAGCGCTGAGGAACGTGACCGCGAAGAGATTCGACGTCACGAAGAATACGATCGGGAGCATGGGAATCCCCGTCGTAACTCTAACCGGAACGGCTACTCGACGGAGTCAGAGTATACTGATTACTCTGATCTCTCCGGTAGCCCAAGGCGCGGCAATGACGGCGGTCGTACTCCGCCTCGACGACCGACTCTATCGCGAAAACGAACGGGCTCCCTCACGAAGGCAGCCGGCCCCGTAGAGGGAGCAGACTTCCACCGTGCAGCAGAACCTACCGACGGGACCGATCTCCTCCTAGGACTCGGACCTTACGGAGGACCCGTTCCCCACCCAGGGATCGGGATCGCAGGAGGGAGCGCACTCCCCCAAGGACGACAGACGACTCGGATCCGAGTGGTTCCCGCCCCAGAGGTCAGATCGGCGGATTCCAGTCGTTCACTGAGCGCTTGAGGAGCGTGACCTGGCCCAGGAGCTTCAAGCTATCGGACATCGACAAGTACGATGGGAAATCTACAGCGTTTCTACCCTTGATTAAGTTGAGTATTAATTTCTTATTTCTTTAAGATATTTTTTAATAATCTTCGACGAGTGGTTTATGTGGATAATCATCCCCAATTTCGACTCGGCAGATTCATAAATGTCATATGAGTTATCAACAAAGTTGATTTCATCTTCTATCTACATTATGTCTCCTACTCGAATTTCTTCTTTCGCGTCACGCACATAAAGTATGAGTGGAACAAATTTTAAATCGTGGGGGAAAGTACTCGCCAAGTCAAAGCTCTACACGCACGACAAAGCTCGGTGGCATGAGACTAAGACCAGCGAGGCTAATCTACTCCGTAACAGGTCAACCACTCAGAAATTAAGGCCAGCGCAGAAAGAAAGGGAGTAGCACTTCCATAAAAACTTATATACAAACACAAAGAATTAAACATTGTTCAAAGTACTTCTACTACCAATACTACAGATAATCTACAAAAATTAATTTGCAGGATCGCCACCACTCGGCGACAACACATCTGGAGAAGGTGAGGATGACAGACTTATATCCGAGTCGTTCAAGTCGTCCTTGGCTCCTCCGAGTGCTTCTTCAGCAGTACCGGCCCTGCGTGACACCGGCTGGTCCACTCCCTTCGGCATTTCAGGTAGGAGGGGGATTGTAACATAAGCAGCTCGACCCTGCATTTCAAAGTTGGGTTCAGTTCTTGAGGACCCGGTGTGTCCAAGGACCGGTGGATGGTCGCTTCCTGGTGTGATGAGTGATTGACAACGTGGTGTGGATTGACGTTTCCCTTGGCTCAAGTATTGCAGGTGTAGAATGCGGCTTGGTTGCATTGGTGCAGGTGAAGAACAGGCGCGAAAGGTCTTAGCCATGGCGGCCTCCGAGGAGCGGAGAGACAAGTAGGCTTGGTTCGAGGGACCCGATGGCCGGTGGATCAAGTGCGGTTCACATGCTGGCAAGAACGAGCAAGGGGACGTGGTTCCGGTGCGAGGTAGCGGCTCACAACCGAAGCTCGTATGCGGACGAGAAGCCGGCGCAAGGTGGCGGCTAACAACCGAAGTTTGCGCGCGGGGTTTGGTGATTTGGCCACAAAATCATCGGTGGACGGTTTCCCTTGGTTTGGGCCTCAAAACCAAGGACCGAGGACTCGACGAGGCGGACTTGGGCAGCTGGGCCTGTGTGGGCTGACAGGGGCGGTTTAACCGCCCCCCAGGGCCGGTTTAACCGCCCCCCCCTGGGCTGGCCCAAGAACGGCGTCGAGGAGCTTCGATCCGGAGGACACGCGGCGTGACTGCAAGGCTTGCGTCGGAGGGAAGCTAGCTTGCAGTGGAAGGTGCCCGAGCCGGAAAATATCTGAGATCAAAATGTCAAATTTGCCCCTGAGGGGTATGTATCACTTAGGGGTAGTTTAGTCTTTAGGACACCACCACTTGGACTACTAATAGGCCCCTTCAGGGCTGGTGGCTGTCATCTCTCTAGTTATCTCTTTAGGTTTTACTTTGAACTTGTTTTCCCTTCATCCCCTCCACCTAGAACCACTTCGAATCATTCCTAGTTTGTATAGGTGAATTCATGGTTATGTGATTGAGTTTGTGCTGCTCATCTTTGTGCCATGATTTGATTTCCCGAGCTCCCTTTCCTTTTTCTATTTTCGTGGGTATTTTCGGAGCTATTTTTGGGGGATTTTCGTTCTTCTTGTTCTAGGGCGTTTTCTCTCGGATTTCTTTGGGGGATTCACGTATGAGTGCCTTGTGCCTCTTTTGCTGGTGATCCCTTGCCCCCAAACGCCGAGAATCGCTCTGGTTTTGAGATTTTCAGGATGAACTCGAGGTCATGGTGTTCTTCGCGAGATCTGCGATTCCGGGAGTTGTACTGAGTTAGAGGCCGAGATCTTTTGGGAAAACACTCCACTGGAGGTCTAGATCATCTGACCAAAATCTCGCCTCAAGAGCTCAAGCGGTTTGGGAGATCCACTTTTGTTTTGACTTTCTCCCGAGGCTCCCAGGCCCGGGCGGTTTAACCGCCCCCCCTGGCCGGTTTAACCGCCCCCCCCCTGGGTGTGTTAGATCGAGCCGAGTTTCGGGTCGTTTTGGTGTTTGTCTCGATTGGTTCGAGTTCCGCTGCTCGTTTCTTGTTCCTAGGGTCAGTAGCTTGACAGTGGCTACGTGATCTTGGCAAGATTGCTCTCGGAGGTTTCGGAGTTGTTTTGGGAGAATAGCCGGATTGTTGGAAAGAATTTTTATCGGCTCCCATTCACTCCCCCCCTCTCTGGTCGCCGTTTCGGTCCTTCAATTGGTATCAGAGCCGGTTACGGGTCTTTGCGACTCTAACCAGTCTAAGATCCAAAGATGGCGTACCAAGATCGGGGTTCCGGGCCTCCGCACTTCGATGGGAAGAACTACCCGAACTGGGTTGCGCGTATGGGCGCTTTCTTGCGAGGCAAAGGAAAGTTGCTGTGGGATGTGACGAAAGATGAGAACTATGTCAATCCCACCAACTTAGATGCCCAGGATGCAAAGGATAGATTTGAGGCGAATGCCCGAGCTGTTGACTACTTGTTCCGTGCTTTGTCCTGCCGAGGAGTTTGAGCGGGTTTTGGGCGAGGACCTAGCTAGCCAGATCTGGCAGAAGCTCAAGGTAGCCCACGGTGGTGATAGCCATGTCAAGGCTAGGCTTTTCTCGATGTACAGGAGGAGAGTATGAGAACTTTTGCTCATTTGCCTGGAGAGTCGGTTGATGCTTTGTTTCAGCGTTTCACTTCGATTGTCAACAACATGAAAGCCAACATACCGTGCTCCCATACTCGGATCATGACCGAGCTATCAAGCTCCTGCAAGCACTTGATAGATCCGTGTGGGGTGCCAAGGTTGAGGCGATCATGGAGTCGGCAAACTATGAGACTCTTTCTGTTGACGAGCTTTTCTCGAAGTTGAAGTCTTCTGAGGTTGACAGGCAGTTGCTTGCCAAGGCTAAGAGTCCGACTGATCCCCATAGTCTGGCTCTAGTCGGTGGCTCTGGATATGGACATGCTAACACTCCTAGACACTTTGCTTTGTCTTCTCTTGTGTCCCTTCCAGATGAAGAGTATGAGGTGCTGAGCGAGGAGGATCTCGCGTTGCTCACGAGGAGGTTCGAGCGGATGTACCAGAACCGCAAGGGTTCGAGGCGTGCCGGGAGTACGTGCTACAGATGCGGGAAGATGGGCCACTTCATCGCCGAGTGCCCCGAGGAGATCAAGAACGACTACAACCGCAAGCACCGCCCGCGAGACGACCACAAGCACCGTCCCAAGGACGAGTACCGCGCCAAGAACAAGAACAAGGAAGAGAGAAGATCCAAGAACAAGCACGGTGGACACAAGAAGCACAGATCTCGAGCGATGGTGGCTGATGCGAGCGACATCGACACAAGCTCCACCAACACGTCGTCAAGCTCAAGCAGTGAAGATGAAGACCGCGGCCGCCGCAAGGAGAAGAAGAGCTTGAACCGCAACTTCAACGGCATCTCCTTCGCCGCCGTCGACTACTGCACCATGGCGCACGACTCGTGAAGAGCAAGGACGACTCCGACTCCGACTCCGAGGATGAGGTATTGACAGATCCCACCTCTTTGCGTCAGGAGATTGCTAGGTTAGAGCAGTTGGTCGATAACCGCGATGATGTGCTTAGGAAGACCAACAAAGAGAAGAGGGAGTTTAGGTCTTTGCTAGGAGAGTCCAAGGATAGAGTGGCTGAGCTTGAGACCTTGCTTTCTGAGACTGGAAAGAAGGCCATGGAGTTTGAGTCTTTGCTTTGCGAGTCTAGGGAGAGAGCAGCTTCGCTTGAGTCTGAGATTGCTGTTTTGAAAGATGCTCCTCTTGTGTCTGATGAGGTAGAAGTGCTCGTTCTGTGATGTGCATATTGCTGATCTTGTTGTGCTTAAGGAAAACACATGAACTGCTTGGATGAACTAGAGAGTGCTAGAGTTGAGCTTGCTGAGTTGAAGTCTAGGTCATCTTTGCTAGGTGCTTGTACTTCTTGTCCTGCGTTACATGCTCAGTTGCTTGAATCACGCACCATGATTAGTTCACTTGAAGCACAACTTAAATCTCCTATTGCAAATTCCTGTTCTGCTTGTGATGTTGTTGCTTTAAAGAATGTTGAGCTAGAACAGTGTGTGAATAGATTGGAAGATGAGAATGATGAGCTGAGACAGTGTTTGGGTTGGTTGTCTGGTCGTGAACCTCAGCTCAAGATGTTGATTGCGAGTTTCAAGAGAGCTGATGGTTGTGGGCTTGGTTCTGAGAAGGTTGGTGAGAGTAGTGGTGAGAAAGAGAGAGATCCAGAGAGCTCCACCGCAAACATTCCCACAAACCCACCAAAAACCATTCTCAAGAACACCTTCACACCCAAACCAAACCACCTGCTGAACAAGCTTGACACCACTCCAGATCCTCCCAAGTTTCCACCTAAGTCAGAGAACTTTCAGAGGAGAGTGACCTTTGTGAGGAGTGGGGTTTACCAGCCGAGAGAGAGGGCACAGCCGAGAGAAACTCCAAAGCCAAAGCCAGTCCGCTTCCATTGTGAGCATTGTGGAAGGGATGGACACCTTGAGGAGTTCTGTTGGAGGAAGAAGAGGGAGGTGAGAAGAGAGAAGGAGGTGGGGAACAGGGACAGGCACTACTCTTCTCGTAGTGTGCCTGTGTCTCGTTCACCCTGGCCGAGAGGCAACGCTGTTGTGCGTACAGTTCCTGTGGTTGCTAGTCGTGGTGTTCCTGCTGTTCGTGAGTTTGCTAGGCGGCCTCCGTTTCGCGGTCAGTTTAGTTCAGGGAGGTTCGACCGTAGCTTTGAGGCTAGGAGAGAGTCTAGGCCACGTTTTCCCCCGCGTGGTGCTAGAGGTCTGATGGTGAGAGACGAGAGGGTGTCACGCGGTAGAGTTGATTTTGCTAACCCTTCTTTTGAGCAGATGGCCCGACACTGGTTTGACTCGTTCTGTGCTAACCCCAGTGTCGAGTCATTTGCTCATTCTCGTTCTTGGTTCTGATTGTGCAGGTGGGAGGCTTGGAGAACTTTTGGTTGATGGATTCTGGCTGCTCGAGACATATGACAGGTAATGGTAAGTGGTTCTCCAGTCTCACCCCGGTGGTGTCCAGGCAGTACATCACTTTCAGGGATAAGGGTAGAGGTAGAGTGTTGTCCGAGGGTGCTATTCAGGTGAGCGACACTTTCATGTTGAAGCGGGTTGCTCTTGTCAAGAATCTTGGTTTCAATTTGCTCTCAGTTTCTCAGCTTCTTGATGAGGGTTATGAGGTTCGCTTTAAACGTGGTGATTCGAAAATTCTTGATTCTCGAGGTGACCTTGTGTGTATGATCATTCCTGAGGGACAGATTTTTCGTGCTGATTTTTCTCGATCTTTTGGTCCTTCACGGTGTTTGATCGCTGGTACTTCTTCTGAGCTTTGGAAGTGGCATAGGAGATTGGGTCATGTGAGCTTTGATTTACTCACACGCTTGAGTGCTCTTGACCTTATCCGAGGATTGCCCAAGCTCAAGTTCGAGAAAGATTTGGTTTGTGCACCTTGTAGACATGGAAAAATGGTTGCTGCTTCTCACTCACCTTTGACAGATGTTATGACTGAGCGTCCAGGGGAGCTTTTGCACATGGATTTGGTTGGCCCCGCTCGAGTTCGTTCAGTTGGTGGGAAGTGGTATGTTCTTGTGGTTGTTGATGACTTTTCTCGGTATGCGTGGGTGTTCTTTCTGGCGTCGAAGGATGAGACTTTTGATTTTGTTCGAGATCTGATTTTGAGGTTGAAAAACGAGAGTAATGGTGGTGCCATGAGAGCTATTCGTAGCGACAATGGTACGGAATTTAAGAACACTCGTTTTGATGCCTTCTATCGTGATCTTGGTCTTGAACATCAATACTCGTCGCCATATGTTGCTTGTCAGAATGGTGTTGTTGAGAGAAAGAACAGAACACTTTGTGAGATGGCTAGAACGATGCTAGATGAGCATAGGACTCCTAGGAAGTATTGGGCAGAAGCGGTGAACACAGCTTGCTATGTTTCGAATCGGATTTTCCTTCGTGCTTTCAAGAAGAAAACTTGCTATGAGCTTTTCATGGTCGTTCCCCCCGTGTGAGTCACTTTCGGGTTTTTGGTTGCAAGTGTTTCATCTTGAAGAAAGGAAATTTGGACAAGTTTGAGTCTCGTTCGATGGATGGAATTTTTCTTGGTTATGCTAATCACTCTCGAGCATATCGTGTGCTCAATCTTGAAACTAACCAAATCATGGAGACTTGCGAAGTCACCTTCGACGAGACCATTCCGTGTAGTTCTTCTGCTTTTGAGTATGCAGGTGATGATGACTTGGGACAGCCCATCTTTGAGGAAGAACAGCCTGATGATGAAGATGATGAGGAATTTCAGGCACCGTGTGGAGATCGTGTACCTTCTACTTCCACTACTACCACGACGTTCGACGACGGCCCCTCTGCTACACCTTCGTCGAGTCGCGCACCAGATCGAGTTCAAGTGGAAGCTGATGTTGAGGGGGAGGCAATCTCGAGGCGAGAAGCTCCCCAGCTGGTACAGAGGGATCATCCACCTTCGAAGATCATCAGGAACATGGATGAACGCACTACACGGTCGAGGTCACAGAACATCTCTCAGTATGCTCATTCTGCTTTTGTCGCGTCTTTTGAGCCCAAAAATGTTGGACACGCTTTATCTGATTCTGATTGGGTCAATGCCATGCATGAAGAGCTTGAAAACTTTGAGAGAAATCAGGTGTGGGAGCTAGTAGAACCACCTCCAAATTGCCATCCCATAGGAACCAAGTGGGTGTTCAAGAACAAGAGGGATGAGAGTGGTGAGATTGTGAGAAACAAAGCGAGGTTGGTTGCTCAGGGGTTTTCGCAGCAGGAGGGGATAGATTATGAGGAGACATTTGCTCCTGTTGCCCGTTTGGAGGCAATTCGGATCCTTCTAGCATTTGCAGTTGCTAAAGGGTTCAAATTGTACCAAATGGATGTGAAGAGTGCCTTCTTGAATGGGGTGATCGAGGAAGAAGTGTATGTGAGGCAGCCCCCGGGTTTTGAGAGTGAGAGATACCCACACCGAGTGTACAAACTCCACCGAGCTTTATATGGCCTAAAGCAAGCACCCAGAGCGTGGTATGGTAGATTGAGAGGGTTCTTGCTTAGCAAGGGGTTTGTGATGGGGAAGGTTGATAAGACGCTCTTCTTGCTGAGAAATGGCAAAGATCTTTTAATCGTTCAGATTTACGTGGATGATATCATTTTTGGTGGCTCTTCTCATGATCTTGTTGCCAAGTTTGCAGACGATATGAGCAGGGAATTTGAGATGTCGATGATGGGAGAGTTGCAGTTCTTTCTCGGGCTGCAGATCAAGCAAACCAAGGATGGGACATTTGTGCACCAAAGCAAGTACACCAAGGACATTCTCAAGAAATTCGACATGAGCGACTCCAAGCCGATGACTACGCCGATGAGTACGACTACAGCTTTGGATGCGGATGAGGACGGAGAACCAGTGGACCAGAAGGAGTACCGGAGCATGATCGGCTCCCTCCTCTACTTGACGGCGACGAGGCCGGACATACAGTTCAGCGTGTGTCTGTGCGCTCGTTTTCAGGCTTCACCGAGGACTTCACATCGTCAGGCCGTCAAGAGGATTTTCAGGTATCTCAAGTTTACTCCTGAGCTGGGTCTTTGGTATTCTGCCGATTCCACTCTTGCACTTCATGGTTTTTCTGATGCGGATTTTGCTGGATGTCGTGTTGATCGCAAGTCCACTTCTGGTCAGTGTCAGTTTCTTGGATCGTCTCTTGTGTCTTGGTCTTCTCGCAAGCAGTCTAGCGTAGCCCAATCCACCACTGAAGCCGAGTATGTTGCTGCTGCTAGCTGTTGTTCTCAGTTGCTTTGGATCACATACACCTTGAGAGATTTTGGCTTAGACATGTCCCATGTTCCACTTCTTTGTGATAGCACCAGTGCCATAAGCGTAGCCAAAAATCCCGTGCTTCATTCCAAAACCAAACACATAGAAGTGAGGTACCACTTTCTGAGAGATCATGTAGAGAAAGGTGATATTGAGTTTGCCCATGTTTCTACCCAAAACCAGCTTGCAGACATTTTCACTAAGCCACTTGACCAAGTTACCTTCACCCGCTTGCGAGGAGAACTTGGTGTGTGTGCGGTTTTCTGAGCTGAGTTTTGGAGGCTTCTCTTGTAGCATATGTATATTTGTGTACCATCTTTGTATCTTGATGTATATTTTGTTTCTTGCTTTTGTATCTTGATTTCATCTTTTGTATCATATCTTAGGATGAGCTTCTCCTATATGCAGTGATTGGTACAACTTGCTACATTTTAGAGTTTAGGCAGGCTGGCTAGGGATTGATTGGATGGATGGCTATGCTCTTGATGGTTTTGATATATATATTCTATTGAGATAGTCTATTTTTGAATTAAAATGACAAACTGAACTTAATTCCTTCACCCATGAGTAAATCCCTTTGCATGTCTTGTTTGAGCCGAAATGGCTATATCTGGCTTAAGATCATGTTAGGGTGTGATATTCTTTTCAATTGGGTCAAAGATTTTTGTCATTGTAAATGTTTAGCCCATGCTTTATCTTGTGGAGGAGCATAAGCTTCTTTCTGTCGCAAAGACATTTCATGTACCATGCTTAATTTGAAAAACTTGAAAAATGAGATGTCTATGCATGAAAGAAGAAAGATGAGAAAAAGATATATTTGAAGAAAATTATGCTCATGTCTCTATGCTTTCACCATTGCACACACTTGCACACATGGGTGCTAAGCGGTTGCATGTTGTTTGCCGGAGAAGTCTCCCATGAGAAGTGAACACATGGCTCCGTGCTTTGACATGACATGAGGTAGAACTTGGGCGTTTATGATGATCATTTGTCAAGAATTCTTGTCCTTTCATGATTTCGGTGGGATGAAGTTTATTTTTGCTTAAACAATCCATGGTTAGGACTTTGCTCATGCGGTGACATTTTTGATAAAAATCCACAATTTGCTCATGGCTTTGTCAATTGGATATATGTCTTGACCTTCTTGATGGCAATGCCCGTGTGACATGATGAACTAGCTTGTATGCCTCTTCTCTAACTTGTAGCATTTTGTATTGCTCATTGTATATTTGAGAAGCTTGTAGTTGCATTTTGTACATTTTTGCCTTGATGTGTGCATTGTCAACAAGGGGGAGAATTTCTGGAGCATTTTGCAAGGGGGAGTTGCTGCTGAATTTAGAAGAAAGTTTTTGCTCTAGAATTTGTCGAAATTGTGTGAGAGGTTGCAAGTTTTGCCCAAATGAGGTTTTCTGAAAATTTGCGAAGTTTCTAAGAGTTTGATCATTGGAATATCTTGCTGGGCACATGTGGAAGGTTTTCAAGTTGGAACGGCATCGTTGCGAGTTGATTTGTGAAATTTTGGGTCTTTTCACTTTGGTCATCTGCCAGGGGCGGTTTAACCGCCCCCCCTGGGCGGTTTAACCGCCCCTGTGCTGAGAGCACAAGGTTTGTGATGGTTTGAGCCATTTCCGAGTGATTTTCATACGCACAAGTTCACTTGTTCAGGGGGAGTTGCATCTTTGCAGGGGGAGTGCTTTGAGAGTCCTGAAAAGTGAGTTGGAGGATTTGAAGTTTGAAATTTGTGCTTTGTGCTTTTGCTCTTTTGCCGATGGTGTTGAGCCCTTTCGCTTCTTCTTGAAGGGTCGGCGTTTCTGGAGCTTTCTCTTGCAGAGTGACTTTGTTCTCGGCTTGTTATTGCTTTTAGTCACTTGCTTGAGTCTTGTTTTCGATTTCTTTTATATTTTCTTCATATCAAATGGTTACTATGTGTGTGTTGTCAATGCACTCATCAAGGGGGAGATTGAGGACCCGGTGTGTCCAAGGACCGGTGGATGGTCGCTTCCTGGTGTGATGAGTGATTGACAACGTGGTGTGGATTGACGTTTCCCTTGGCTCAAGTATTGCAGGTGTAGAATGCGGCTTGGTTGCATTGGTGCAGGTGAAGAACAGGCGCGAAAGGTCTTAGCCATGGCGGCCTCCGAGGAGCGGAGAGACAAGTAGGCTTGGTTCGAGGGACCCGATGGCCGGTGGATCAAGTGCGGTTCACATGCTGGCAAGAACGAGCAAGGGGACGTGGTTCCGGTGCGAGGTAGCGGCTCACAACCGAAGCTCGTATGCGGACGAGAAGCCGGCGCAAGGTGGCGGCTAACAACCGAAGTTTGCGCGCGGGGTTTGGTGATTTGGCCACAAAATCATCGGTGGACGGTTTCCCTTGGTTTGGGCCTCAAAACCAAGGACCGAGGACTCGACGAGGCGGACTTGGGCAGCTGGGCCTGTGTGGGCTGACAGGGGCGGTTTAACCGCCCCCCAGGGCCGGTTTAACCGCCCCCCCTGGGCTGGCCCAAGAACGGCGTCGAGGAGCTTCGATCCGGAGGACACGCGGCGTGACTGCAAGGCTTGCGTCGGAGGGAAGCTAGCTTGCAGTGGAAGGTGCCCGAGCCGGAAAATATCTGAGATCAAAATGTCAAATTTGCCCCTGAGGGGTATGTATCACTTAGGGGTAGTTTAGTCTTTAGGACACCACCACTTGGACTACTAATAGGCCCCTTCAGGGCTGGTGGCTGTCATCTCTCTAGTTATCTCTTTAGGTTTTACTTTGAACTTGTTTTCCCTTCATCCCCTCCACCTAGAACCACTTCGAATCATTCCTAGTTTGTATAGGTGAATTCATGGTTATGTGATTGAGTTTGTGCTGCTCATCTTTGTGCCATGATTTGATTTCCCGAGCTCCCTTTCCTTTTTCTTTTTTCGTGGGTATTTTCGGAGCTATTTTTGGGGGATTTTCGTTCTTCTTGTTCTAGGGCGTTTTCTCTCGGATTTCTTTGGGGGATTCACGTATGAGTGCCTTGTGCCTCTTTTGCTGGTGATCCCTTGCCCCCAAACGCCGAGAATCGCTCTGGTTTTGAGATTTTCGGGATGAACTCGAGGTCATGGTGTTCTTCGCGAGATCTGCGATTCCGGGAGTTGTACTGAGTTAGAGGCCGAGATCTTTTGGGAAAACACTCCACTGGAGGTCTAGATCATCTGACCAAAATCTCGCCTCAAGAGCTCAAGCGGTTTGGGAGATCCACTTTTGTTTTGACTTTCTCCCGAGGCTCCCAGGCCCGGGCGGTTTAACCGCCCCCCCTGGCCGGTTTAACCGCCCCCCCTGGGTGTGTTAGATCGAGCCGAGTTTCGGGTCATTTTGGTGTTCGTCTCGATTGGTTCGAGTTCCGCTGCTCGTTTCTTGTTCCTAGGGTCAGTAGCTTGACAGTGGCTACGTGATCTTGGCAAGGTTGCTCTCGGAGGTTTCGGAGTTGTTTTGGGAGAATAGCCGGATGGATTAGAAAGAATTTTTATCGGCTCCCATTCACTCCCCCCCCTCTCTGGTCGCCGTTTCGGTCCTTCAGTTCTTCATTGAGATTACACCCAATGGGTGGAATTGAACACATAAACGGCAACAAATCGATTTATTACCTCAGGGCGAGGATTGATAGGCCTAAATGGGCTGGTTCAAGCCTTTGATAGGCTAAAATAATGACACGACCTTTTGGTTCTGTTAGTTAACAATTACGTGGGCTCCTGAGCAAATGCTCAGGGGCAGAAACCACTCGGTCGTGAGGCTAAAATTAGTCGACGGCCAGGCTTGTTTTTGCAATTAATATTGCAACCTTGCAATTGATTTTTATGTAAGGCATGCGATACTATCGCTAAATTGACTCGGAAATCTGGGTCAAGTGCTGACAAGTATAAATCTTGTGAGAAGGTGATTTACCATATGGTCAAGCTGGGTCGTGGGACACGACTCAGGAGTCACGCCGAGTTCAAAGAACTTGAGAAAAGATTCCTTAAAAAGGGGAAATAAAAATGCCCTAAAAGGAGAAAATTGTCCGAAATCCATGCCAAGAGGCATGGGGGCTGAAAGATTTAGTCAGGATCCACAGCTTTTAGAGTCTTGACACGATCGTACCGAGTCGAATCAAGACTCGGGGGCTACACCCAATGGGTGCACCTGGAGGTGCACGCCATCGATGGATTAAGTTCAAGAAAGAGCTTTACAATATTCTATTTTTGACCCACGACCAGACTATTCTACTCTGCTCAAGGCTCGGGGGCTACACCCAATGGGTGCACCAGGAGGTGCACGCCATTGAAGATTATGATTTTGATGGAGAAAAATTGAAGACCCTTGGCCAATTTTATACTAAAATTGGCCAAGGCTCGGGGGCTAAGTGTATACACTTCGCTTTCGCGTCGTGAAAAAGAGCACTTCTTCCCCTCACTACGGCTACAATTGAAGAATTGTTTTCAGGAATGTTTGAGCATGCACTCAGATCTTCCTCGAAACCACTCGGATGAAGTCTTAGACTACTCGGAAATTTGATCAAACATCCTGGCAAAGTTGTGGAGCACTCGGATTATGCAAGAAAAAGACAGATCAATCACAGCCAACGATCGGCCAAGAAGTGCTCGGGGCTACTGTGGGGGATATAGTCCCCGGGTACCTCACGAGCAGGCGTTCTGGACCTGATGACGTGCGGGACAAGCCGGCGCATGTAGGAAGGACCCGGAAGGAGAAGTTCTGATTAGAATAGGAGTTTTTGTAAAGAAGGAAAGGATCCTTAGAGATAGGATCGGCTACAAACCGACTTGTAACCCTGCCTCCCCGATATATAAGGCGGGCAGGGACCCCCTCTAGAGGAGAAGGAAATCTCGAAGAACAACAACTCATCACGAAATCCACGCCATACAACACCCCAAAACAGGACGTAGGGTATTACGTCGAGTCGACGGCCCGAACCTGTCTAAATCCTTGTGTCTGTCCACCCTAACCATCTAGCTTCCGATCTTTGCGATCTTCCCTACATACAAATCACTTCCATGGGCTACCCCGTGGAAGACTGCCGGAGATCATATCACCGACACTAGTGTAGGATTTTTTTAGCCGTACACCTTTACCCCCCATAACCATCTACCACATGGAGTTTTCTCCTAGTTACCCGACGGTTCCATCTAGCGAGTATTTGGAACCGCCTTCATCTTGCCACCCCATACCACCTCATGGCTTCGAGATCCGTCCCAGTCTCGTTGCCATGGTTCGTGCACAGTCTTTCGGTGGAACGAAGGACGAAAGTCCCTATGCTCACTTGCAGGTTTTTGAAGAGAATTGCTCTCTTCTTATTATACCCGGCGTAAACCAAGACACTATACGATGGAAACTTTTCCCATTTTCTCTGATGGGAAATGCAAAATCTTGGTACGACCAGACTGCAAGGGGATTTAGCGGAGATTGGATCAAGTTGAAAGACGAGTTTTGTCTGTTCTTTTACCCTGTCTCCAAGATCTTGAAGCTCAGAGTTGAGTTGATGACATATCAGCAAGGCGATGAGTCACTTGGAGCCACGTGGGAGCGGTTCATAAAATTGGCCAATTCAGGGCCATCGCATAACATTCCAGAGGAAATGCTTATGCAGCATTTTGTTGGTTCATTGAAGCCGGAGAGTGCGCAGTTCTTGAACATCACCTCCGCAGGGTCTGTGCTATGCAAGACAGTGGATGAGGTACGAGAGATCTTGGAAAAAGTTCTCAACTCTATCAAGTACACTGGCGTTTTCGACGACCCACCAACACCACGAACAACCCCCACAGACAAACAGCCACTTCTCGCCCTCACATTCGATCTGCCTCCTTCGATCATAGAGTAAGTGCTCGAACACCCCAAGTCCTCAGACCAACAAAATATTCTTGACGATCTGCCGCACTTCATTCCTGAGCTCTTTACAGAAGAAGAGTACTTGGAGATTGGCAATACATCACGTATGCCCATGGAACACGTGTGCGCAAGTTCAAGGTCTAAGGCGTTCATTCCAGAAGCCGTACCGCAGATCGAGGGTTTATCTGCGATCATGAGCAAGGAATGGACGGAGGAAATTGAAAGTTGCGAAGATATCATCCAAACCACCCGCAACTTCAGAGTACTCCATTGCGCTATTGAGGGAACTGACTCTCAGGAAGTTGCCTATGACCCGAAGGTCGGGAGTAATATAATATCAAGTGCACTCGCATCACATGTGCAACCAGACGAACCCCGGTCCTTCTCCCGTAAGCACCTCAAGTGGATCGACGGCCAAATGATGGAATGCAGAGGAATCATCCGTGTTGTGCCCGTACACATGGGACGCAACAGGATTTTCCTAGACTTCCACATTTTCGATATCCCTAGAGGCGACAACTTCTTCCTGATCGGACAGCCAATAGAGCACCTTGCCAACCCAAACCGTGATCGAGCAACGATACAGTTCAAGGTTGGTAAAGAGATCATCCTGGTCAGCCTTGTGCGGTCAGTGAACACTATCGCAGAGGCCCGAACCGAGACAGACCCAGTGGAAAAAGCAGTTAGCTCCGCTCAAGAAGAGCAAGCTCAGTCCTCACAGGCTGAACAGGCTAACCATTTCATCCAAGAGGCAGAAACGGACGGTTTTATAAAACTCGACGAGGAAGAAAAGCCACAACACCCCCCTCTTGAGTTGAAGCCGCTGCCTCCTGGACTTAGATACGCTTTCCTCCACAATGACCGACGCTCGTCAGTCGTCATCAGTGACAAACTGACAGAGAATGAGACTCGGCAGCTTATCACAGTCCTAGAGAAGCACCGGTCTGTCTTCGGGTATTCTCTACAGGACTTGAAGGGGATCAACCCCAGCTTATGCACCCATCGCATACCTATGGAGCCGGACCATACGCCGTCTAGAGAACATCAAAGACGGCTGAATGATGCGATGAGGGAGGTAGTCAAGAAAGAAGTGTTGAAGCTTCTGCACGCAGGTATAATCTACC
The DNA here is from genome assembly GCA_015476505.1 of Urochloa ruziziensis. Lineage (NCBI taxonomy): Eukaryota > Viridiplantae > Streptophyta > Magnoliopsida > Poales > Poaceae > Urochloa > Urochloa ruziziensis. The sequence goes on along the minus strand of CM027125.1, from coordinate 8,704,178 downwards.
CCGTGCAAGACAGTGAATGGGTCAGCCCAGTTCAAGTTGTGTCGAAGAAGGGTGGAATGACAGTTATCCAGAACGAGAAGAACGAACTTATCCCTCTGAGGACCGTTACTGGATGGAGGATGTGCATCGATTACAGGAAGCTTAACAAAGCTACCCGTAAAGATCACTTTCATCTCCCCTTCATCGACGAGATGCTTGAGCGGTTGGCAAACCACTCATTTTTCTGCTTCCTTGATGGATACTCTGGTTATCATCAAATTCCTATTCATCCCGATGACCAGAGCAAGACTACCTTCACCTGCCCCTACGGAACGTTCGCTTACCGGCGGATGTCTTTCGGCCTATGCAATGCACCTGCTTCATTTCAGTGGTGTATGATGGCGATATTCTCTGACTTGATCGAACAGATCATGGAAGTATTCATGGATGACTTTACCGTCTATGGTAAAACCTTCGACAACTGTCTCGAGCACTTGGAAAGAGTCCTCAAGAGGTGCGAAGAGCATCACCTTATCCTAAATTGGGAAAAGTACCACTTCATGGTCAGAGAAGGAATTGTGCTGGGACATAAGGTGTCAGAAAGAGGAATAGAAGTTGATAAGGCAAAAATAGAAGTTATTGAGCAACTACCACCCCCGACGAATGTCAAGGGTGTGCGAAGTTTTCTAGGTCATGCTGGCTTTTACCGAAGATTCATCAAAGATTTCTCTCGGGTAGCCAGATCTCTTACAAGCCTTCTGGCTAAAGAAGCACCCTTCAACTTCGACGATGATTGTCTTCTCGCCTTCTACACCCTCAAGAAGGCACTTATCTCAGCTCCCATCATACAACCGCCCGATTGGAATCTTCCATTCGAGATCATGTGCGACGCTAGCGACTATGCAGTCGGGGTAGTGCTCGGTCAATGCAAGGATAAACAACATTATGCTATATCTTATGCAAACAAGACATTGACCGGAGCTCAGTTAAACTATGCGACAACGGAGAAGGAACTCCTGGCAGTGGTGTTTGCCATGGACAAGTTCAGATCTTACCTGGTTGGTGCCAAAGTGATAGTATACACAGACCATGCTGCACTAAAGTACCTCTTGACCAAGAAAGATGCCAAGCCACGACTCATCCGTTGGATTCTGCTCCTTCAAGTGTTTGATTTAGAAATACGAGACAAGAAGGGGACAGATAATTGTGTGGCGGATCATCTCTCAAGAATGCAGGTTCAAGGGTCGGATCTTCCGATCAATGACTATCTCAGAGATGATACTCTCCTCAAGGTCACCACATCCAGTCCATGGTATGCAAATTTGGTGAACTTCATGGTGACTGGGTATGTGCCTCCAGGAGAAGACAAAAAAAAGTTAATCTACCTCAGCAGATTTCACCTTTGGGATGACCCCTATCTGTTCAAGGTTTGTGCTGACGGATTACTCCGGCGATGCATCCCTCACGAGGAAACACATAAGATCCTTGATCGTTGCCATTCATCACCGTACGGAGGACACTACGGAATTTTCTGAACCCATGCAAAGGTCTGGCAGAGTGGATTCTTCTGGCCGACCATGTATGGAGACGCTAAGGAATTCGTACGGAGATGTGCCAGGTGTCAGAAACACGGGAATATCAACGCCCGTGATGCCATGCCACTGCAAAATAACCTCCAGTTGGAGATTTTCGACGTGTGGGGAATAGACTTTATGGGTCCTTTCGCTGCATCCGAGCAGTGTGAATATATCCTGGTGGCAGTCGACTATGTTTCCAAATGAGTGGAGGCACTTCCGTGCACGGCAGCCGACTCGAAGAATTCAAGGAAGATGTTCGAGGAGATCATCTTTCCCCGTTTTGGAGTACCCCGAGTCGTGATCAGTGATGGAGGATCACACTTCATCGACAAGACGTTCCGGAAGTGCCTAAGCGACTTAGGAGTGGACCACCGAGTGGCTACACCTTATCACCCCCAGACCAGCAGGCAATCAGAAACATCAAACAAACAAATCAAGAACATTCTGCAAAAGACGGTCAATGCAATGGGGACGGGGTGGAAGCGAAAGCTACCGGAAGCACTTTGGGCATATAGAACAGCATTCAAAACACCGATAGGGATGACTCCCTACCAACTGGTATATGGCAAGACATGCCACTTACCGGTTGAGCTAGAATTCAAGTCCCATTGGGCGATCAAGAGGTGGAATATGGATCTCCAGACAGCCGGACTCAAAAGAAGAATGCAATTGGCTGAACTGGATGAATGGAGGGAAAAAGGCCTACCACAACGCCAAGCTATATAAAGAAAGAACAAAGAGATGGCATGACAAGCGCATCAAGATCAAGCATTTCAAAGTGGGAGATCAGGTATTACTCTTTAACTCCCGTATTCGCTTGTTTGGTCATGGTAAGCTTAGAAGTAAGTGGGAAGGTCCTTTTAAAGTCTTAGATGCCGACGATCATGGCGCGATAACCCTCCAGGATAATGACGGAAATACTTTCAAGGCCAATGGCCAAAGATTGAAAATATTCCTCGAATCCGAAATGCCGGAGCTCAAAGAGATGGACGTCTACGAGCTAACCGAGATACCTAGTCCAGGTCCGGGCAGGACCTAAAAATGGCCCTTATCTAGGATAGATTTTCCCTTTTCTATTTTCATTTTCTTTCCCTTAAACTTTTTCTAGCCAAATCCTAAAAAATTTCTGGTAGGAGAGCAATGGGAGCACACATGAAAAATTTCAGAGGCCCTCGAGACAGAGCCAGGCCGGCCGGCCTCACCCAGGCCGACCGGCCCAGCCCTGGCTCGTCTCGGGACGCTCCTTGTTTGAATGGGTCTCCCTGTTATCCTTTCTGAGAATTCGTGGGATTTCGAAAAGGGGAGCGTCGTTTTAAAACGAAAGGCCCCCTCTCTTCTTCTCCCTCAGAACTCTCGAGCCTCCCTTCTCCAGAAACTTCCCCTCCTTTGAGAAATCCACGCCATGGCCTCCCAATCAAGCCACCAAGATTCCAACTCGGTCTCCCAAGGCAGCCATTCTCCAGCCAAGTCCTTGAAAGGGACGCCCAGCTCCTCCAACACCAGTAGCGTCAGCATCATCGAGAGGGCGGCATTCGTCGAAACCGTCGCCGCGCAGCCGGAGGCCCGGCAGCCCCTTTCCCAGGCCGATCGGCCTGGGGCAGGCCGGTCGGCCTCCCCTCGCCGCCTCTCTGGTTCGCCTTTGGGCAGAGCCTCCCTCCGTGATCCTAAGGAGGAGGGTCAGGGGAGTTCACTGCCCAAGACGCCCCGAAGGCCAACTACGAGACTTTTGTCCCCAAAGAAGGCCATCGGGAAGCGCCTCGTCTCCTCTCCGCTCAAGAAGGAGATCGTGCCGCTGTTCATCTCCACCTCGCCGGGGTACTCACCGCAGTACACTCCGGGAAGTCCTAGCCCTCCATGCCGGGAAGGGCCAGGCATCGGGAAGGGGCTTTTCATAGCCCCTAAGAAGCCCGACGAGGGGAGGAAGCGTTTCATGATGCCCCCTCCGATCCAAGGACCTCCCGGGCAGATGGAGTGGTCCGAGGAAGAGGAGGAGGAGGAGGACGTGGAGGAGCTGAGGAGGAAGCTCGCCGCGCTGCAACTCAAGGTCAGCAATATGGACGAGCTCGTGGCGGAGGCAGTGATCGGGCAGATGGAGGCCGACGACAAGATTGAGATCCTTCGCAAGGCAATGGCCTCTAAGGTCAAGTTCCTCGCGAAGGCAACCGGCAATGAACACCTCTATCGCCCGAAGGAGGAGTAGTTTAGGTTAGGAATAGTTTAGATTTCTGGGTGCTTAGTTTAAATTTCCCTTTTGTTTATTATTTGAATTTTCCCTTGTATTCAGCACCCCCATGATTGTTTACCTTCATTTGAATTAAATAAATTTATTTATTTGAAAGAAGAGACTCATATAAAAAAATGAATGGTTGGTGCACACTTGTGTGCCAACCAACCCCTCGGACTGATATTTCAGTGAAGCACGTAGAAACACTAATGTACAGGAGGTGTACTGGTCGCTGGCCAAGGCAGGACTGGACCTGGCACAATGCCAGGCCGGCCGGCCTAGGCCAGGCCGGCCGGCCCCCTACTGCAACCGCTCGAGGAGATCCCGTGCCCACTGCGTAATCTCGCGAATCACATAAACGAGGAAGCTGAATCGGGACGCCTGGCTACAAGGCCAGGCCGGCCGGCCTCTACTGGGCCGATCGGTCTGGGCCTGTGGCCATCGTCGTCGACTCGACTCCAGGACACGGTTTGCAACCCCTACATTTGATCCTTTCGTGATTTTGATCTAAATAAAATTCCTGGCTAAATGATTTAAAACTTGATCAAAGCTCATGAAAGTGAACCCCTGCGCATGGCACCTTGGATATACTTGTGATATTTCATGACAGAGTATTTCATCTCCTTGGAACTTTTTGATAGGATTGCCTGATTCTCGTTAATTGATTCTTATGATATGATGATTTGAGAAGTTGAGCCTTCCGATTCAAGGTTTTGGAGATTGTTTTTGAAAATAAAACTTAAGGCAACCCTTGTTATCATCAACTTGAAATGTCCTATCCAAAGCCATATAACAAATTCAAGTTGAAGTTTCTACATAGCTACCTTCTAAATTTTGAGCTTGCTCGAATTACTTGCCTTCACGTTCGTACTATCTTGTTCATCATGGCCATCCACGAACACGAGCATCAATAAAGTCCAAATTGTCGAAAGCTCTTCATCCCCCTGAAAAAAAATGAAGAAAGGAATGATACACTCCTTATCTTCAGAAGAGAAAAAAAAGAGAAAGAGAAAGGGGAAAGATGAAAGATGCTAGAACAAGGACTCAAACATCAAAGTACACATGCACTTGGCCAAGATGTATGAGTAGTAGGAATGATTAGACAAGTTCTTCGATCTTGCAAAATAAATAAAGAAGAGTGAGCAACATCTCAAAAGCTCCACCTTATAACATAGAGAGGCTTGATTCTAAGCCCAGGGGAGGATCCAAACACTATGAGTGATCGAGAGATGTTGAGAAATAACAAGGGAATGCCTCGTTTTCTTTATAAAATTATCAAAAACTCCAAATGCCGAGAGGAAGAAGTGCTCGACCAATCAATGAGTTGTTCTAAGACTCAATTGATGAAGATGAGGGTGTTAGCCACCAGAATCCAAGGTATGAAAGAAAACTCAGAGATATGACTTGTGTATACCTTGAGCTCATGACCCTGATCTTGCTAAAGTCCCGGTGGTTTAATTCATTCTTTGCTACGGGACTAGCAAAGTTTAGGTAGGGGGGCGTGTTGGTGGTCGTTACGATACGGTTTCACCACCAACATTCCGTCACATTTCAGGCTCACCTTGCTCATAACAAAATGGAATTGATTATTTCTAATGAGTTCCACAAGTTTTGTATAATTTGTGAGTGCAGGAGCAAGCAAGCAAAAGATGAGCCACATTGGGCACAAAGCCAGGCCGGCCGGCCTATGCCAGGCCGACCGGCCCCCTTCGTGGCCACTTGCCACGTCACTGATCCAGGAGATCGCAAACACAACATAAATGATCATGAGACGTGCGATCAACGTCGGTTTGATCCAAGGACCCGAAAGGCTTAAGCTACATTTGCATGGATTGAAGGGCCCACCAACATTGGATTCTCGGACAGCTTTGATCCGAAGCAACCGTTACCGACCTCAGGGAGCAATCCAGAGCGTCCCTGAAGAAGGCGGTGCCACCGGGCAGCCAGGCCAGGCCGGCCTGGCCTAGGCCGACCGGCCTCCCCCAGAGGCCGCCACCTGTCCCCCTTCACGTGGCAGTTAAGCAGAGGGTTAGCTTAATCCTGACGCATGCAACCGCCCTTGAAGACTATAAAAGGGACCCTCCTTCACCTTGAGAAAGCATCCATCAACCATCCAATGGAGAGAAGAGTAGCTTAGTGGGTTTTTGCTCTCATCTTTAGAGTTAGAGTAGGGAGAGAGTGGGTGAGTTGCTCGGGTGACAGCTGAGCTTTGTAGAGAGAGTCCGGGATTTCTCTCTCGGTCTCGTCTCAACATTTCCGCCCCCGAGGAATATATTCAAGAGTTATCTTCAGTAAGTCCTCGGTCTCTTGCCTTTAGTACGTCGCTAGTTTACAACTTACTTTCAGCTAGTTATCGCATTTATCTTGATCTGCGGGTACCTGAGTCTGCGCGAGTGACAGCGACTCTTGTTTGGGGTTTCCTCTATAGCCCTTCACGTTGGGTGGAGGTCAGTGACTGAAAGCTTAGGCGTGGTGCCTGTGCTGGCTAGTCACCTCAGGTTGTGTTGCACCCCACGGAACTGCAGTGGTAGGCGGCAGGTGGTGACAGCCCTGTCCATCCTTTGTACTCCACCACGTTCGGGTGTACTCATAACAGTAGTGCTGAGCCCGGAAGAACCCCTCTCTCACCCCGTTCTGAGTTCTTCCCGTTCTAGCCGTCGAAGCAGATCAGGTTAGATATCGATAGTTTGTCTGGGGTAACAAGTAGCTAACTAAAGTCAAGCTCTCTACCCATTTATCCTTTTGCTCCTTGGTGGGTCCGGTTAGAAAAGTTCTAGGCTAGTCGCGTCTACCGTTCCTTGGATTCGATATCCAGGTTCTTACTCCCCTGGTGAAAGGCTACATCAGACTCCGTGCGCTTGCGGATTTTAGTTAGGCTAAGGAGTGCCAACAGGCACCTCAGCTGGATGTTGCCTTTCCGTCAGAGCTTGAGGATAAGATTATTGCATTCTCCCTTTTTGCTGAGAGGGGAGTTGGTTTTCCAATCTGCGATTTCTTCCGAGGGGTTTTGGATTACTTTGGTTTGGAGTTGCAGAACTTAAATCCCAACGGGATTTTTCATATTTCCAACTTTGTCCACTTCTGCAAGGCTTTCTTGGGGATTAAACCCCACTTTGAGTTGTTTAGGGACATCTTTCACTACAAGCCTTTTCCCTCAAAAGATTTGACTTGGCAAGTTGGAGGAGCTGGATTTCAGTTGTGGCAGGGTGCCAAGGCCAAGTATTTCGATTACCTGCAGAAGGATAACAATGCTGGCTGGAAGGAGTACTGGTGGTATGTCTCTACAAAGTCGAGTGGTTTGCCCAAGTTCACGGGCAAGATCCCAACCAATAATGGCCATTGGAATAAGGCTGCAGGTGAGGATCAATCACCTCGCCTGACGGAGTTATATAGCAGGATCACCGAGCTGAAGAAGGCCGGCATGACGGATGGGTCCATCTCATATAGTTGGCTTGAGCGATGGGTTCAGCCCTTGGCCTAGAAAGATGGGTGGGAGTTTGAGTATAAGGGAAAGGATGACTCGTCCCGGATGAGTTATGAGAACTTGTCTAAGGATGAAATAATGCTGCGAATGCAGTCTATGCTTCCTAGGGTTGTTGAAAGACCTTTTATGCCTCAACTCTTTGATGCTGATCATCCTCCTAAGCAGGTAATTTTTTATTATTGTCTTCTTTTTCTTGAGCATTTGCTTCCATATGTTTTTGTTCTGTCGCCAGGAAGATGTAGAGAAGTTTTATTCCTGGCCCGGGGTGCTAGGTGTTGTGCAACAAGATGACTCGGTTTCTCTTGTTGATTTGGCCCCCAATCCACCTGTCCCTAAGCGACACGGGAGGCAGTCGTCTAGGGCGAAAAGAGTTATGCGGGCGAATGCTTCTTCGGCTGCGGAGTCCAGGTGAAGCTTTGTCTTTGACTGCTTTTCTCTTCTTTCGACTGCCTCTTGACTGTTTTTCACTGTCTCGACTGCTTTTCCTGGATCTTGACTGTCTTTGTATTTTAGTGCCGCTGATGATGAACAAGATGCTGGAGCCCTTGGGGTGGTTCTGACACGGAATCAGACCCGCCGTAGGGGGATAATAGTGAGAAAGGAGTCGTGGTTGACCAGTCGGCCGTGACTTCTTCAGATTTGAGCAAGCCAGGTGCCAAGAAGGTTAAGTCCTTGGTATTTGGCACCCCCAAGTTTAAAAGCATGCCAAAAAAGAGGTGATTGCTATCTGTGAACCTGGCTCATGTTTGTGCGCAATCTTTCATTGAATGTTTCCTTCTTTTTCCTACCTGATAGTGGATTAGAGGCGCATGTGGAGAAGTAGCCGGCTCCACCGCGATTGGAGGGGGACGATGTCCCGCCATTGTTGAAGGGAGGAAGTACTCTTTCTTCGGAGGTGACTAAACAAGATGCTGTTGTGGTTGATGGCCAGCTTACGGAGAAGTTGTCTGCGGCATCTGAGGTAATTTTTGTTTTTCCTTGAGAAATATAGGTATCTCTGCTTGCTGTTCTCCTATAGCTGGTCTTTTGTTTGTTGTAGCCCGAAAAGGTAGTTGAGAGTACTCGAGCTTGAGTTCTTGCCAGTCTTGTAGCGGCTTCGACTGCTCTTATGTCTTTGACTAGTCTTGAGTCTTTGACTGGTGTCGTAGAAGACTTGGGTAAAAAGACTGGCGCCCCCAAATTCTTTAGGATCCAAATGAAACATTTCAAGGATCCTTTGCTTGCAGAAGGTCGGTTGGAGACAATTTTGGCAAAGGGTTCCTCGATGCTAAGTTTTGCACAAGAATGCATGGACTATTTGAAGGTACTTTCTAGTCCTTATTGCCTTGTGTTGTTTGTTCTTCTCTTGTGGACTGCTTATTCCTCTTTGTTCTAGGCCGTGACTGCCAATTCCCAGGAGAAATCGAACCTCTTGCGGGATATTGGTGAGGAACTGAAGAAGCATAAGGATCATGGTCACCAGCTTCATATGAAAATTGATAGTGTGGCTGCAGACAAACTTGCCGATTTCTAGGCTCACGTGGCTGAGAAGAAAAAACTCGAGAAGGAAATTGATCGCCTCAAGAAGAAAAAAAAACTCTTAAAGCTGCCAAGTCCAGTAAGTGCTATTGCTTCTCTTTTTAATGTTCTAATCATGCAGTCGTGTTACATAACCCTTGTTCTTGACTTCATTTTTACAGCAATGTCGCATGAATTGGATGTTATGAGGGCTAATAACGTCTCTCTGAATAACACCATCTATGCATCGAACGAGAAGATAGAGAATTTGACAAGCTTCAGAAGAAACTGGATGATCTTCAAGCGGAGCATGCTGATCAAATGACCGAGTTTGAAAAGACCAAGAAGATGCTCAAGGATTCCAGTGTTGAGGCTATCAAGAGCTTGTTTGCTATCAGGGAGTTTGGTGAAAAGTACCAGAAGTTGGAGAAAGCCACAACCCTCGTTGCCGACTCCATGAACCCTGAAGTCCTTGGTGGTGAATCCAAGTCTCTCATTGACAGGTTGTAGAAAGCTCCCTTGAAGTTTGCTGAATATGTTAAGGAGACCTGCTTCTTCCTCTCCAATCATGTCCTTGCTGTTGTTCAGTCGCTCCATCCTGATGCCAACCTAAAAGATGTTCATAAAGGAAAGGCGAAGGATTGCTCTGAGGAAAAGTTCAATCAGCTTTTGGAGGAAACAAGGTCCCTAGCAGAGGAAGTTGTAGGTAGTCTTGAGCTCTTCAAGGAAGATGTGTAATCGTAAAGCTATTCCTGATTATGTAATGATAGTACTCTTTTGTTTCTTCCCAAGTTCGTTTGTTTTCCTGTTTATGGGATGGCTCAAGGAGCGGAGTAGAAAACAACTGGACAACTGTTGGCATGACGAGTCTGTTGGTGTGCTAATTTGAGCCAGTCATCACTTTTTATCCATGCTGTTTTATAGGCTTAGACACGCTCTTGTTTCTAGACAAGTACGTCATCTCTGAAAACCTTTTTCGAGTTGTGTTTCTCGTTTGGGCATTTCTTTTCTTCAAAGAAGCACTCGGAATCCTTGATTGTTACTTCTACTCAAGTCTCCTCTGTGGCTGGCTTAGCTTACCTACAATGAGCACTCTGTAGACACCTGAGTTTGTTTTGTGAAATAGGCCGAGCCTGTTCAGGATATGTCCTTTCACTTGGGCTTGTTTTCTTGAAACAAGTACTCGAAGTACCTGAAGGAGTATTGGGTGGTGCTGCTGTGAGGCTAGCGTATCTTATCGGGAAAAAACCTCTCGCTTGAACTGTTTCATACTGTGAAACGAGTACTCGAAAGCCCCAGAAAACATATTTTATCCAATGTTCTTGTTTTGGAAAAGAAACTTGAGAGAAAAGTAGTCTATGATCCGTTATTGACGACGGAAGTACTAGCATTCTGCTCTAGATATGTGGTATTTACAGGTATTACTTCTAACTTCAAGCGTAGAATCGTTGTAGATGATTTATATTCCAAGAGTTTGGTTCTTCCGCTCCTTCTTGCGTTTGAAGCTTGTATGATCCTGGGCTGGAGATGTAACTTCCCGCAAATTTGCAGTCTGTTACTTCTAATGAAAATTCAGAATTTCAAAAAAAAATTTGTTTGGATTGTTGTGAGCCATGAATTAATTTACAACTTAAGTTAAATTCTTTCTCTCAAGTCCTAATAGTTAAATTGAGCATAAAATATTTCTCATACATTCGCATGTGTGATTTGGATTTATTTGAATTTTGTTTGGATTTATTTGAGTGGGATTTGTATCTGAAATCTATTTCAAATACAAATCAAACTAAAGTCTAACTTGAACCCTCAAACTAACTCCGGCCCGGCCTACCTAACCCAACCACGTGGCCCAAGCCAACTAACTCCGGCCCAGCCTGCTAACTAACCGCACCAGCCCGAACCAAGTCTATCCCACCTCCCTCAACTCTCCTGCGCGAGCAGCCCAGCAAACCGGCCCGACCCAACCGTGCTCGCACGGCCTGATGATTCTCTCCGTGTCCCGTTAACCTTCAGCCCAACGCCACCAACCAGGCCTCCCTCTTCTCTCTCACTGACGCGAGGGACCCACCTACAGCTTTCCCCGTCCTCTCCACCTTTCTCCTCTGCTTTTCCCCGCATCGAGCAGAGCATCGCCGCCGCCGCTCCCGCTCGCGCGTGCTGCCACCTTGCGACAAGAGGGCGAGACCCGCCTTAGCCTCAGCCACTCCGCCTTGACCAAAACCCTAGCCTACAACTTCTAGAAGCTCCAGATGGGGGAAATCCCATCTTACCCCCACCGCCGGCTGACCCGAACGTCAAGGCCGGCTGTCCCATCACCTGGCCCGCCAAACCCTAAGCCGCACGCACCTGGGTGACGCTGCGTGTCCCTACGCACTTCCCAGCCATCCGCGTGTCCCCGATCGCTCTCCCCGCAAGAGCCCTGCCACCGCCGCCGATTTCCCTATCCAAGCCAACCCTCTGGGGTTTTCCCTTCACCGTGCCTCCACCAGGAAGTAGAGGAGCAGAGAAACTAGAGGAAGAGAGGGAAGAAGGAAGAAGAAGGAGGAAGGAGTGGACCACGCCGCCGTGTCAGGAAGCACGACGCCCCGGCCATCACCGTCGACCACGCGCCAAGCAAGGAGGGGAGAACCGGCACCTCGACACCATTTTCAACACCGAAGCTGTCCCTGAGCACCGCGACTGCAAGCTGGAGCTGCCAAGACGGAGCCGCCCGAGCCGCCGATGACAACGCCACCGTCGGACCTCGAGCTCTACTTTCCCTCCATCAAGTCGGCACGGCCTCACCACGGGATGGCCTCACGCGTCTCCCTGCTACGCCTAACCATCCACGAGCCCCACGGTGAGGAAGAACTCGAAAGCCTCCGCCTTTACCCCCGCTCCGCTCTGCTCTGCCTTGCTCTCGGTATGCCGCGCTCTTGAGCCGGCCGAGCATCGCCACGGCCGACCCACCGTGGCCACGCCGCGATCCAGGCAAGGCTTGAACCCGCATGCATGCGCTCCTCTGCACGAGGGACTTTGAGCCCTCGTTTTCCTTGTGAACCCCGTTACCGTCGTGTGTCATCACCGCGCGTTATCGCTCCGCGAGCGCCGCCGTCCGTAACCCCATCACGAACCTGCACCCCGTGCACCGCTTCGCCTTGCCACTCGTACTCACGTCGTGCCCCGCTGCTCCACTGCTCCCGTGGGCACGCTCAACCTTCACCGCGACTGCGCTCAGCCGCACGCGCTCCGCCGCACGTGCATCTCCGTGTCGCACACCGCCGGCCGCGCTCTGTCCGCCATCCGTCTTCGCACGACCAAGACCAAGGGCAAGGCCCAACCTTTTGGCTACCCTAGCCCTTGACGAGCTTCGCCCGAGCCCCGCCGGCGTCGACCGTGGTTGCTCGTCGCCGGACTCGTCGCCTTGACCCCACCGGCGCCGTGAGTGCCTGCCCGGCATTTCGTCGAACACCTTCAGCGCGTCCTTCCCCTTTTACCCCCACCGGCCGCACGAACTTGCACAGACCGCACCAGCCACACCGGATCCGAAAACCCGTCGCACGGGATCCCGTGGGTGCAGCCCACGTGAGCCAACCTCACGGCTCATCGTGGCTAACTCGTTGTGCCCCGTGAGACCGTGGGCCCACTGGTGGGGCCCACTGACTGACAGCCCGGACCCACCTGATCGATGGGCCCGCATGTTTACATGTGTGACCCTTCGACCATCAACCGTAGCCTTTGACCCGTTGACCAAGGCCGTGACCCTTTGATCGTTCACCTAGTCAAAACTTTGACCAAGTCAACGATGACGTCATCCGAGCCCGTGATGATGTCATCAACCCCGGACCGTTGTCCTTGCCTGCTCGACTCGCGATTTAACCCCGAGTCGACGCTTGACACCTCCAAGCTGCTAACTTGTGCTCTAACTTATCTGTCCTTTTCTAGAATGATTTAAAGGTCCTGAAAATGGATTTAGATTTTGGAAAATCATAATAAATCAACCGTAGCTCAGAAAAATATGAAACCAGTTTCAGTATTTTTCTAAAATCATGACGAACACGATAGAATAGAGCTTGGTGTGATTTGGATCTCTTTTGGTTCTCATTTGGAGTTTACTTGTTCGTAGTTGTTGTTGTTTATTTATATATCCGTATAATAGGATCCTCGGAGGACTCGGACTTCTTCGACGACGTCGACTACACTCAAGATGAAGATATAAAGGACCTTGCTTTAGGTTCACGCCCATCCAGATTCTTTAACCTATTAGGCATTGCTGAGTAGAATGCTAGCGCTTTGCTTATTACATGATGCTGATGCTTGAGCCATGCATAGCCTGTTTATTATCCTGATTCCTTGATTGCGTACTACACTACTATATATGATTGCTATGCTGCTTGCATGTGTATGGGATATTGTGGATTAGGATTCTTGGCGTGTGTGGGGATAAAACTGGCAGGAGAAGGTGTTTTTGGGAAACTTGGCGGGGGCGAGCATTTTATAACAACTCGATCTTCAGATCGAGGTGCTGAGGGCACTCGCACTTGAGAGAGCCCTGTTTCATGCTTGTTGCGGGCACATGGATGGTTTGATAGGAGCATAGGTGTTTGGCGGCATTACCTATAGTGGGTACTGCGACTGTGTTCCTCTATGGGGGATATGCCTTTGGATGATGACGCTCGCCCCGGTCTGAAACCGAGTGGGGTAACTACTCTTCGGGCCCCACGTACTTACCGCTTACCCATATGAAAGGGTTCCAGCTAGCCTACCTAGCGCGATGCCCGGACTGTTAGGAGATCAGATGGATGGTGTATGGGAAACGGGGTGCGACCATTTCCCCTTATGGACTATGGCCCCGAGTTGGCCCACGAGGGAGAGTTATCACAGCTTCTGAAGCATTAGATTGCGAGCCGATGGATCGAGACAGGAAGACACAAGAGGGCATCATTACGGATAGGGTCTGTGCTGTGGGTTGCGTCTCGAGTTGGCGACGGCCATCTCGCAACCCGAGTGGGTCCAGTTGTACAAGCTCTGCAGAGTCTAGAATCTATACATATAGCTGCGTCCTCGGTATTGGACAGTGCCCATTGCACTGTTACCTCTTAGTATTTTGGGATCTTCTACCTCCCCCTCCCCTTCTAGCCAGATTTGAGAGTGATTAAGGTTCGCAGCTACGGTCGGGGAGAAGGGAAGTTTGCTCCCTTTCCTTTCAGGATCCGGACGTAGTTGGTGAGGTGCGAGGGAAGGGAGCTCTCACATCGAATTAGACGAGTGTGAAGAAGGTGATTTGATGTGAGGTGGGATTAGGATGATTTATGGAGATTGTACCTTGATTATATCGCTACTATTGCATAGGAAACCCCAGCCTTTCCTTTAATTACTTTTATACCTTTAGATTTTAGGCCACTTAAAGCTTGCCATATGCGGATGGTGACGTGGACCTATCCTATTCCTTGGAGATAGTTTGTGAGCATGCAGGTTTGGACATGTGGAAAAAGGGTTGTGTGCTTCGCTCGAGTTGCCTGTGGTGTTGATCGAAGATGAAGACTTGAAGCCTAGCTACCGCTACGTAGGATTTCCGCTTGTCGCTTAGCCCGACGGGCTTGTACCTTATTCGTATTTCTATGTAATCTAAATTCGTTGTTTGGATATGATATTATGCCGAGATGAGTTCTGTACGTGATAACTACTGATCCAGGGACTATCAGAATGGTACAGGGATTCAGATTCTTAAAAATGAAAATCCGGGTCATCACAGTTGGTATCAGAGCCATACTTGACCGTAGCACGCTACCCTAGACTGGACATTAGCTTTAGGACATTCTAAACGCTATATTTTATACATACCCCTTGATCTATTTTGAAAATTATCTCTCTTTCTTTGAAAATCTTCTATCTTACCTATGTCGATGCAAATTCTCTCGCGACCCAGTCTGGATGAGACAGAAGTTGCCAAGGATGGGGATGAGAAGATCATAACCCTTGAAAGTAGAGTCCACCCTATCTGAAAATGCACAAAGTAGATTTATCGGCTAGTTTTCTCTTTGCTTGAGTGCTTGGTTCTTATTGAATTTCTTGACTCTTATGCTTTTTCATCATGAGTGTAGGAATAAATTTAGTAGTTGTTTTCATGCTTGCTTTAGAATCCACCTATAGTTTGAGTACGATCCCACTTAGATGAGACCTCCACTATGCTTTGCACAAAAAATGTGAGTGCCCAAGTTAGTCAATCATCCTCAACTCAAGTGAACAACGTGAACTTCATTACGGTTGGCACTGAAGATCAAGATTTCAGAATAAGTTACCATGTGAGTATTGGAATAAGTTAACCAACATGGAGTTAAGTGCGAAGATGTTGGAATCTTCCATGAACCCCCGTTGTAAGAGCCCTATTGTGGAAGCGTAGAATTGGTTAAGAACTGTTGAATACTCAAGATCATTCGATGGGTAGAACATCAGAGTAATTTGGAAGTCAATACTCAACTTTATGGGCGAAGAAAAAGTACTCTCGTTAGATCACTAATCCCTTAAGGTGCAACTAAGTACTACAACTTTCACACTACACCCTGACAATAACTGATCGAGTCACCAAATTCAAGATGAAGATATGGACTGAAGAGACTCCGACGAGTATACCATGAGTTGACCCCAGAAGTGATACAAGAACCACACCTCAACCATGGTATTGTAACATAGAAGACAGCTGCAAATGCTTCAAGGACTAAAATTTGTTTGAAGAATCCCAGAAGTCTAATTAGGAATGGTCTTCCTATGCTTACAAGATCATGGTCCTAAAGAATTACCTCGTAAAATGTGGAGGACTATACCTTAGAGTCAATAATACCTCAACCTATAGGTTCTGTTGTAGATTTTGGATATGGATTGGATGTCTAGACTCGATGGATACGAGCTGAGTCACAAGAGTCATCATCCAAGAGACAAAGTAGCTTCCACATCATGGTTTGCTGGAACTATAAACAACATAAGCAAGACCTAATTTAAGAGATCATCCAAATGGATATTCAAAGAATCTAGGTCCACAATGGAGTTAGGATATGGAGTTCCTCATCCACACGACACTGGAATAAATCTAATAGTAAAGACAGTTTCTACAGGATATTTTCTATTGGATTGAATGTAAAGGAAACTCCAGGAACTACTGGGCAAGAGATGTCATACCTAGTCATTGGAACCTCCTAGCCTATGGAAAAGAAAGTGAGAAAAGAGTATGAGAATTAATAAGGGTTACCGCTCACTTAAACAATCGTTGACCAGGATCAATTATCGCTACCGATTGAAGAGTTGTTTGGACTACAGGAGAAGCCACCTTTCCCGAATAGTTACAAGACTAGAGTGCCATCAATAGGAATAAGGTAATGATATTAGTCAAGGACTGAGATCAACATCAAGAACTGACAAATGCCCAATTATCGTGAGCAAGTGAGATAAACGCCCTACGGGAGTTGGTTAAGATTTGATGGCGTTCACAAGTGTAAACACCATCTATCCTGAGCCTGCTTAAGGATGTGAGCAAGATGCAAGTGACTCCTCTACAAACTGGATCACCGTGAAGTGGAAGAAACCGTGTAGTGCATTTGGAATCATAAGCTAAATGGGTACATTGGATAATACAAGTACAGTGAAGATAGGCCTTATTCGTATTTCTATGTAATCTAAATTCGTTGTTTGGATATGATATTACGCTGAGATGAGTTCTGTACGTGATAACTACTGATCCAGGGACTATCAGAATGGTACAGGGATTCAGATTCTCAAAAATGAAAATCCGGGTCATCACAGTTGGTATCAGAGCCATACTTGACCGTAGCACGCTACCCTAGACTGGACATTAGCTTTAGGACATTCTAAACGCTATATTTTATACATACCCCTTGATCTATTTTGAAAATTATCTCTCTTTCTTTGAAAATCTTCTATCTTACCTATGTCGATGCAAATTCTCTCGCGACCCAGTCAGGATGAGACAGAAGTTGCCAAGGATGGGGATGAGAAGATCATAACCCTTGAAAGTAGAGTCCACCCTATCTGAAAATGCCACAAAGTAGATTTATCGGCTAGTTTTCTCTTTGCTTGAGTGCTTGGTTTTTATTGAATTTCTTGACTCTTATGCTTTTTCATCATGAGTGTAGGAATAAATTTAGTAGTTGTTTTCATGCTTGCTTTAGAATCCACCTATAGTTTGAGTACGATCCCACTTAGATGAGACCTCCACTATGCTTTGCACAAAAAATGTGAGTGCCCAAGTTAGTCAATCATCCTCAACTCAAGTGAACAACGTGAACTTCATTACGGTTGGCACTGAAGATCAAGATTTCAGAATAAGTTACCATGTGAGTATTGGAATAAGTTAACCAACATGGAGTTAAGTGCAAAGATGTTGGAATCTTCCATGAACCCCCGTTGTAAGAGCCCTATTGTGGAAGCGTAGAATTGGTTAAGAACAGTTGAATACTCAAGATCATTCGATGGGTAGAACATCAAAGTAATTTGGAAGTCAATACTCAACTTTATGGGCGAAGAAAAAGTACTCTCGTTAGATCACTAATCCCTTAAGGTGCAACTAAGTACTACAACTTTCACACTACACCCTGACAATAACTGATCGAGTCACCAAATTCAAGATGAAGATATGGACTGAAGAGACTCCGACGAGTATACCATGAGTTGACCCCAGAAGTGATACAAGAACCACACCTCAACCATGGTATTGTAACATAGAAGACAGCTGCAAATGCTTCAAGGACTAAAATTTGTTTGAAGAATCCCAGAAGTCTAATTAGGAATGGTCTTCCTATGCTTACAAGATCATGGTCCTAAAGAATTACCTCGTAAAATGTGGAGGACTATACCTTAGAGTCAATAATACCTCAACCTATAGGTTCTGTTGTAGATTTTGGATATGGATTGGATGTCTAGACTCGATGGATACGAGCTGAGTCACAGGAGTCATCATCCAAGAGACAAAGTAGCTTCCACATCATGGTTTGCTGGAACTATAAACAACATAAGCAAGACCTAATTTAAGAGATCATCCAAATGGATATTCAGAGAATCTAGGTCCACAATGGAGTTAGGATATGGAGTTCCTCATCCACACGACACTGGAATAAATCTAATAGTAAAGACAGTTTCTACAGGATATTTTCTATTGGATTGAATGTAAAGGAAACTCCAGGAACTACTGGGCAAGAGATGTCATACCTAGTCATTGGAACCTCCTAGCCTATGGAAAAGAAAGTGAGCAAAGAGTATGAGAATTAATAAGGGTTACCGCTCACTTAAACAATCGTTGACCAGGATCAATTATCGCTACCGATTGAAGAGTTGTTTGGACTACAGGAGAAGCCACCTTTCCGAGTGCCATCAATAGGAACAAGGTAATGATATTAGTCAAGGACTGAGATCAACATCAAGAACTGACAAATGCCCAATTATCGTGAGCAAGTGAGATAAACGCCCTACGGGAGTTGGTTAAGATTTGATGGCGTTCACAAGTGTAAACACCATCTATCCTGAGCCTGCTTAAGGATGTGAGCAAGATGCAAGTGACTCCTCTACAAACTGGATTACCGTGAAGTGGAAGAAACCGTGTAGTGCATTTGGAATCATAAGCTAAATGGGTACATTGGATAATACAAGTACAGTGAAGATAGGCCTTCTTCAATGTGCTAGACCAACGAATGGACTACTTAAGCTAGCATTAAGTTGGTGTGGAATTATAGACTCGAGAATAAGTTTCTGTGGAAGAGAACTAACCATAGAACTTGGATAACCTTGATGAATCTTTGAAGACTATACAAGGAGAAGGTAATGAATGCTTGAAATACTAGACCAAGGCACGAAGATGTATCTCCTACCCTAAGATGGTTAAGAAAGTATAAGGAAGGCTACATAACCCTTGAAATGAAGCCAAGCATCTGAAGTGCTTGCCATGAAGATGTGGCAAGGCTATTTCGTTGGAAATCCCTAAGGAATGTACATGGATTATGAGAATAGTATATATCTTCAACATATCTGGGACGGACATGGGATCAAGAGGATTGTTTTGAATCATATCGAGGAAACCATAAAAGGGTAGAGAACCAAAGGAAACGTGGAGTTAAGGATAACCCTGGATTCCCAGATTGAAGACTCAGACACCACGTGGAACATTGATTGCCTAGATATGCCAACCCAACTAGAGTGAAGGTACAATCAGGAAGAAAGTCTAGACATTCACCCGTGTGCCACCGAGAGGATTAGGAATAAGAGGATAAAGTTTTGGTGATTATTGGGAAATGTTAAAGAGCCCATATAGTGCTTAAGATGGAAGCTGCTTAAGAGGTAAAGCTAGTTTTTGTACAGACTACGATCCCCAGCAATTGCCCATGGAGCCCTTGGAACTAGCTTCAACCCATGATAAGCCACCACCTTTGGATAAGATTATAAGTTGGGAAGAAAGGACTCAAGAGCTACTCTCGGATCGAGAAATTTGGAATATTGTGAGAATTACCCCCAAGAATACTATAGCTAAGTGATGAGATACATGGACTAAGAAACCATCACTAGTATCCATGACCTTTGGGAGAGCAAATTACATTGAAACCAAAGATATCAACAATGTGCAGATGAGAAGAGGAATCGAAGGACCCCCACCATACCCAGTGCAGCTTTAATCTCGAGGACGAGATTCTTGTGAGCGGGGGAGACTGTAACATCCCACAAATTTGCAGTCTGTTACTTGTAATGAAAAATCAGAATTTCAAAAAAAATTTGTTTGGATTGTTGTGAGCCATGAATTAATTTACAACTTAAGTTAAATTCTCTCTCTCAAGTCCTAGTAATTAAATTGAGCATAAAATATTTCTCATACTTTTGCATGTGTGATTTGGATTTGTTTGAATTTTGTTTGGATTTATTTGAGTGGGATTTGTATGTGAAATCCATTTCAAATATAAATCAAAGTAAAGTCTAACTTGAGCCCTCAAACTAACTCCAGCCCGGCCTACCTAACCCAACCACGCGGCCCAAGCCAACTAACTCCAGCTCGGCCTGCTAACTAACCGCACCAGCCCGAACCAAGTCTATTCCACCTCCCTCAACTCTCCTGCGCGAGCAGCCCAGCAAACCGGCCCGACCCAACCGCGCTAGCACGGCCCGCTGATTCTCTCCGCGGCCCGTTAACCTTCAGCCCAACGCCACCAACCAGGCCTCCCTCTTCTCTCTCACTGACGCGAGGGACCCACCTGCAGCTTTCCCCTTCCTCCCCACCTTTCTCCACTGCTTTTTCCCCGCGCCGAACAGATCATCACCACTCCCGCTTGCGCGTGCTGCCACCGCGCGACAAGAGGGCGAGACCCGCCTTAGCCTCGGCCAGTCCGCCTTGACCAAAACCCTAGCCTACAACTTCTAGAAGCTCCAGATGGGGAAAAATCCCATCTTACCCCCGCCACCGGCTAGCCCGCATGCCAAGGCCGGCTGTCCCATCACCTGGCCTGCCAAACCCTAAGCCGCGCGCACCTAGGTGACGCCGCGTGTCACTGCACACTTCCCAGCCGTCCGCGTGTCCCCGATCACACTCCTCGCGAGACCATTGCCGCCGCCGCCTATAAGACCTTGGGCGCCGCCGATTTCCCTGTCCAAGCCAACCCTTTGGGGTTTTCCCTTCACCGCGCCTCCACCAGGAAGTAGAGGAGGAGAGGAACTAGAGGAAGAGAGGGAAGAAGGAAGAAGGAGGAGGGTGTTGACGGCCATTATAACCACTTGCTGACCGTCAACTATTCGGGAATAAATGGAGATTCACACTATGTTCCATACGTAAAATGTTTATTTCTCACAAATTCCAGAAGTTTTGGATGAGTTGTGCTTGCAGGTGAAAATAGGTGAAAAGGTGACCAAAATGGGCACAAGCCCTAGCCGACTGGCCTACCATAGGCCAGCCGGCCTGGGTCTGTCCCAATTGGCCAAGCCACTTTTGCAGAGTACAACCAAAACAAAGAAGATGATCATGCACAATGAATCCAATAACGGTTCGATCAGAGGACCTGCGAGGCCTAACCATGGATCAAAGGGCACTTGCATGCAAATCTCGGGCACGATCCATGTGAACTCCAAGCTGGACATCTATCCCATCATCCAAGGAGTACGTCGGTGCAACGGAGGGATGAGACGCGCCAGGGGCAGGCCGACCGGCCTACCTTAGGCCGGCCGGCCTCTAACTGTCAAAACCACCATGGATCCAACTACTACCGACCTCAGGAAGCAATCCCAAGCGTCCACATAGAAGGCGGTTGCGAGAGGAGCCAGGTGTAGGCCGATCGGCCTACTCCAGGCCGGTCGGCCCCCTTCTGCAACTCCACGCGACCATCTTCGGCGTGGAAGTTAAGCAGGCCGGTGGCGTGACGGTTACGCCGGTTACCGACCCTGGGAATCAGTAAAAGACCCCCCTTCTCTTCACTCCAAGACACACACTACACACTCAAGTGGTGAAACACTTGAGAGGAGCTCTTCTACCTTTTCCATTTCTTAGATTAGGATTAGTGTTGGGAGTAGAGTCGAGTCGAGTCGAGCTTAGCTCGGAATTCCGGAGTCTTCGGAGTTCTGGTAAAGCTCTTGTATCTTTTAGAGTATATTTAATATATTTCCTTCTTTACTTTCAGAGTATCAGTATTTGCCTTTCTTTGCCCCTTTGGGACAAAAGTTTTCCCTTTAGCTTTACCGTAGAGTTTGGTTTAGCTCTATCGGGATCCACCTCGCGGGTTTTCTCGCCTCGACCAGGGCCGTAAGACGCCTCTGGAAGGACGGGGATTTCTCTTAAAAGGCCTCAAGAGAAATCCTAACACTCAGGTACAGACGTGTTGTCTGGCTTTGTGTTAGCTAGGGAGTGTGTTGCACCCCACGGGACTGCAGTGGTACGCGGCAGGTGGTGACAGCCTTGTCCGTCCTCCGTAATCTACCATGTTCGGGTGTATTCATAACAGTAGTGCTGAGCCCGGAGAACCCCCCTCTCTCACCCCATTCTGAGGTTCTCCCGTTCTAGCCGCCGAAGCTAGCTCTGCCCCGGTATCTAAGCTAGAGTCTAGGTTAAGGTTATAGCGGCTTGCTCTGAGTAGGAAGTGTCCTAGGTTCGGCTTTTAGACCTTCTATCCGGTCATTCATTTGACCATTATCATACACTCAGTGTATTTTGCCTAAGTTTAGCGGCTTGATATTTCTGACAAGATTAATGATTTCATTAATCAATCTTCTTTAACCATACTGCTTCCCTGCGGAGAAACAAATACGATACCCTGGTTTAGTCCAAAGTGAAATGCTACATCGATCTATTTTGTGCGCTTGTGGAATAATATTCTTCTAGCTACACGATAAATCAGAGTGCTCACGAGAGTTGCCAAAAAGCGACGCTAAGGAGTGCCAACAGAGGGAGGAGCGGACCACGCCACCGCATCATGAGCCGCGACGCCCCAGCCATCACCGTCGACCATGCACCGAGCAAGGAGGGGAGAACCGGCACCTCGACGCCGTCTTCAACACTGGAGCCGTCCCTGAGCACCGCGACTGCAAGCTGGAGCCGCCAAGACGGAGCCGCCTGAGCCGCCGACCGCCGCCACCGGACCACGAGCTCTGCGTCCCCTCCATCGAGCTGGCACGGCCTCACCACAGCATGGCCTCGCGCGTCTCCCTGCTAGAATTAGCCATCCACGAGCCCCACGGTGAGGAAGAACTCCAAAGCCTCCGCCTTTATCCCCGCTCCGCTCTGCTCAGCATTGCTCTCGGTATGCTGCACTCCTGAACCGGCCGAGCGCCGCCATGGCCGACCCAGTGTGGTCACACTGCGGTCCAGGCAAGGCCTGAGCCCGCGTGCGCAGGCTCCTCTGTGCGAGGGACTTCGAGCCCTCTTTTTCCTTGTGAACCCAGTTACCGTCGCATGTCGCCGCCGCGCGTCGTCAGTCCGCGAGCGCCGCGTCCGTAGCCCCATCACGAACCTGCACCCCGTGCGCCCCTTCGCCTTGCCGCTCGTACTCGCGCCGTGACCCGCCGCTCCACGGCTCCCGCGCGCGCGATCAACCTTCACCGCGACCGCGCTCAGCCGCAAGCGCTCGGCCGCCCGTGCAGCTCCGCGTCGCACGCCGCCAGCCGCGCTCTGTCCGCCGTCCTCCTTCGCACGACCTAGACCAAGGGCAACGCCCAATCTTTTGGCTACCCTAGCCCTTGACGAGCTTCACCCGAGCCCCGCCGGCGTCGACCGTGGCTGCTCGTCGTTGGACTCGCTACCTTGACCCCGCCGGCCGCTGCGAGTGCCTGCCCGGCATTTCGTCGAACACCTTCAGCGCGTCCTTCCCCTTTTACCTCCACCAGTCACACGATCTTGCACAGACCGCACCAGCCATACCGGATACGAAACCCCGCCCATGAGACCCCGCCGACCGGCTTTTACAAAGGAGCCCCTGACCTTTTACAGTTGGGCCCCTCAAACCCCCTTTAGCTTTGCAATTACGCCCTTGAGTTTTACAGTTTAGCCCCAGCCCTTTCTTTGAACCAGCCAGTAGCCGAGCGCCACGTGGCAGCCACGCTGACGCCACGTCCACGCCACGTCAGCCCTTGACCCTTGACCGTTGACCGGTCAACGTCGACGTCATCCGGGCCCACGATGACGTAAGTAGACCCGACCCCACTGCACTTTTTGCAGTTAGGTCCATGAACTTTTCCATAATTACAAATAGGTCCCTAGCACTTTTCACATAGGTCCCTCCACCTCTGCATTTTTGCAGATAAGCCCTTGGCTGGCCCCTTTTCAAAGGAACCCCTGGTTCTTTTTCGCCCAAGCCCCTGGGTTCTTCCAGTTTCGAGACCAGACCCTTCCACCTTTGGTAATTTTACCAAAAACCCCCGGTGGTTTATAGAAAAAGGTTTATTCTTTAATAAATCCTTTTTCTTAATAACTAAAAAGTGGTTTCAGCCTTTAAACCTTAGATGATCCATATCTTTTCCGTCCTAGCTCTGAAAAATGTGAAAAAGGTTGCGTTGGGTTCTTAAAATCACGCCGTACGCCTCAGACCCAGCCGAGTGGCGTCCGCGTCTTAGTCACGAGACCGCCACGCAAGCCGAGCCAACGAACCTATGCGCGACACGTGGCACCGACTCAGAGTCAAGTCGACCTCCACGTGGCTAACTTGTTGTGCCCTGTGAGACCGTGGGCCCACTAGTGGGGCCCCTGACTGACAGCCCAGACCCACCTGACCGATGGGCCCGCATGTTGACATGTGTGACCCTTCGACCGTCAACCGTAGCCTTTGACCCGTTGACCAAGGCCATGACCCTTTGACCGTTGACCTAGTCAAAACTTTGACCAAGTCAACGATGACATCATCAGAGCCCGTGATGATGTCATCAACCCCGGACCGTTGTCCTTGCCTGCTCGACTCGCAGTTTAACCCCAAGCCGACGCATGACACCTCGAAGCTGCTAACTTGTTCTCTAACTTTTCTGTCCTTTTCCGGAATGATTTAAAGGTCCTAAAAATGGATTTAAACTTTGGAAAATCATAATAAATCAACTGTAGCTCAGAAAAATATTAAACCAGTTTCAATATTTTTCTAAAATCATGACGAACATGATAGAATATAGCTTGGTGTGATTTGGATCTCTTTTGGTTCTCATTTGGAGTTTATTTGTTAGTAGTTGCCGTTGTTTATTTATATATCCGTATAATAGGATCCATGGAGGACCCAGACTTATTCGACGAGGTCGACTATGCTGAAGACAAAGAGATAAAGGACCTTGCTCCTGGTTCACGCCCATCTTGATTCTTTAACCTATTAGGCATTACTGAGTAGAATGCTAGCGCTTTGCTTATTACAAGATGATGATGCTTGAGCCATACATGGCCTTTTTATTATCTTGATTCCTTGATTGCCTACTACACTACTATATATGATTGCTATGCTGCTTGCATGTGTATGGGATATTGTGGATTAGGATTCTTGGCGTGTGTGAGGATAAAACCGGCAGGAGAAGGTGTTTTTGGGAAACTTGGTGGGGGCGAGCATTTTATAACAACTCGATCTTCGAATCGAGGTTCTGAGGGCTCTCGCACTCAAGAGAGCCCTGTTTCATGCTTGTTGTGGGCACATGGATGGTTTGATAGGAGCATAGGTGTTTGGCAGCATTACCTTTAGTGGGTGTTGCGACTACGTTCCTCTGTGGGGGATACGCCCTTATACGATGACGCTCGCCCCAGTCTGAAACCGAGTGGGGTAACCACTCTTTGGGCCCCACGTACTTACCGCTTTCCCATATGAAAGGGTTCCAGCCAGCCTACCTAGCGCGATGCTCGGACTGTTAGGAGATCAGGTGGATGGTGTACGGGAAATGGGGTATGACCGTTTCCCCGATGGACTATGGCCCCGACTTGGCCCACGAGGGAGTGTTGTCACAGCTTTCGAAGCATTGGATTGCGAGCCGATGGATCTAGACAGGAAGATGCAGGAGGGCATCGTTGCGAATAGGGTCTATGCTGTGGGTTGCATCTCGAGTTGGTGACGGCCATCTCGCAACCCGAGTGGGTCCAGTTGTACAAGCTCTACAGAGTCTAGAATCTATACGTATAGCCGCGTCCTCGGTAGTGGAAACTGCCCATTGCACTGTTACCTCTCATGTTTTTGGGATCTTCTACCTCCCCCCCTTCTAGCCAGATTTGAGAGTGATTAAGGTTTGCAGCTACGGTCAGGGAGAAGGGAAGTTTGCTCCCTTTCCTTTCAGGATCCAGACGTAGTTGGTGAGGTGCGAGGTGAGGGAGCTCTCGCATCGACTTAGACGAGTGTGAAGAAGGTGATGTGATGTGAGGTGGGATTTGGATGGTTTATGGAGATTATACCATGATTATATGGCTACTATTGCATAGGAAACCCCAGCCTTTCCTTGAATTACTTTTATACTTTTAGATTTTAGGCCACTTAAAGCTTGCCATATGCGGATGGTGACGTGGACCTATCCCATTCCTTGGGGATAGTTTGTGAGCATGCAGGTTTGGACATATGAAAAAAGGGTTGTGTGCTTCGCTCGAGTTGCCTATGGTGTTGATTGAAGATGAAGACTTGAAGCCTAGCTACCGCTACGCAGGATTTTCGCTTGTCGCTTAGCCTGATGGGCTTGTACCTTATTCATATTTCTACAATGGTATGGATGTAAATCTCTGCTATGTAATCTAAATTTGTTGTATGGATATGATATTGTGCTGAGATGAGTTCTGTACATGATAGCTACTGATCTAGGGACTATCACAATGGTACAGAGATTCGGATTCTCAGAAATGAAAATCCGGGTTGTCACAGGTGACCTTGGATATAATGAATGGTCTTCCCACCTGGACATCAGTTTGTGTAGTTGAGCGGTCTTTTGAATACGTCGTAGGACTAGATCACCAACATTGAACATTCTTTGTTGGACGTTTCTGTCGTGATAGTGATAAATTCCTTGAGTGTAGCGTGCTGATCGCAATAGCACGACACATCATTCTTCGTCGACTAGATTGATCTCCAGCTATCTTGTTTTGTCTGCAACACCCTCTTCGTATGCTTCTACTCGAGAAGAATTAAACATGATGTCCACTGGAAGGATTGCTTCCGACTCGTAGACCAAGTAGTATGGAGTTTGTCCTGTGGGTTTGCAGGGTTAGGTACTTAGCCCCAGAGAATGTGTGGTAACTCATAAATCCACTTTCCTCCATACTTTTTGCTGTACTCGAACAATATTTTCTTGAGCCCATCGAGTATCATTCCATTAGCATGCTCAACTTGTTCATTGGCTTTTGGGTGCGCTATTGATGCTTGTTTAATCTTGATTCCACTTCTATCACAGAAATCCAGGAATTCATAGCTGTGGAAGTTGGACCCCTGGTCTGTGATGATACTGTTGGGCATGCCAAAACGATGCATGAGTTCTGTGATGAAATCGACGGCTTTCCCACCTGTGATGGTTGTTATTGGTTTGACTTTGATCCATTTGGCGAACTTGTCATTGGCTACCAAGACGTGAGTGAAGCCCCCAGGAGCAGTTGTTACATTGCCAACCATATCAAGCCCCCAGCATGCAAATGGCCATGATGGAGGGATTGAGATAAGATTGTGAGCGAGTACGTGTTGCTGTCTGCCGAAGAATTGGCAACTTTGACGTTTGCGGACTAAATCTTCTGCATCAGCCAGGGCTGTTGGCCAATAAAATGCTGCCCTGAATGCTTTTCCAACCAAAGTTCTTTGTGCTGCATGGTTTGTGCAAATTCCTGAGTGTATTTCTTGAAGAATTTCTCTTCCTTCTTGTCTTGTAACGAACTTCATTGCGACTCCAGAGTACAATTCTCGTCTGTACAACTCCTCTCCGATCAATAAATAATTCTTTGACCTCCAAATGTGTTGTTCTGACTGAGTCTTGTTGGCTGGTACTGTTTTGTCCTTGATGTACTTGATGAACGGTGTCCTCCAATCCTCTTCAATTACCATGACGATTCTATCTGGACCTAACTCGGCATTGGTGTCTTTTATCTTGGAGTCTATGGTTTTGTTGTGCAATTCTTGGACGAAAACTGCTGGAGGAACTTGAGCTCGAGTGGATCCTAGCTTGGATAGGACGTCAGCCGCCACGTTGTCGTCTCGTTTCACCCAATGGTACTCAAGTCCGCTGAACTTGTTTTCCAATTTGCGTACTTCTACGCAATATGCGTCCATATTTTCCTTATGACGATCTCATTCCTTATTAACTTGGTTGATTACTACTGAAGAGTCGCCATAGACGAGTAGGTGTTTGACCCAAAGTGATATTGCAAGGCGTAATCTATGCAATAGGGCTTCGTACGCTGCTTCATTATTTGACACTTCCCAGAAGATTGTAAGACGTACTTTAGCTGTTTGCCTTTTGGTGATATGAATAAAACTCCTGCGCCCACTCCTTCAAGCTTGAGGAATCTATCGAAGTACATGACCCAGTGCTCGGGTCTGTCGTCTGGTGTTTGAACTTGGTTTTCTCGCCATTCTGCCATGAAGTTGACTAGTGCTTGCGATTTTATAGCTTTCTTTGCTCTAAATTCAATATGAAGTGCACCCAGCTCTACTGCCCACTTGGAAACTCGACCTGTGGCGTCTGGATTGTGTAAAATTTCTCCAAGAGCGTAGTCCGTGACGACTAATATTTTATGTGATTCAAAATAGTGTCGTAGCTTTCTTGATGTTATGAGCAGAGCATAGAGTAATTTTTGTATTGCAGGGTATCAAGCTTTGGACTCTGAGAGTACTTCACTGACAAAGTATACCGGCCTCTGTACAGGAAATGCATGGTTGTCCTCTGGTCTCTCTCTATGACTAGAGTGGAGCTTACCACGTTCCTGGTGGCTGATATGTATAGGAGTAGATCTTCTTTCGCCTGTGAGGCTGCTATAATTGGCGGTGATTGCATATGTTTGTTCAAGTCTTCTAATGCTTCAACTGCTTCTTTTGTCCATTGGAAAGTTTCTTGCTTTTTTAGGATCATGAAGAAGGGTAAACCCCTTTCTCCAAGTCGGGAGATGAATCTATTTAGGGCTACCATGCACCCTGTGAGTTTTTTGACATCTTTAATTGTCTTGGGTGCTTTCATGCTTGTGATAGCGTTGTTCTTTTCTGGATTTGCTTCTATTCCTCGGTATGTGACAATGAACCTGAGTAGTTTTCCAGATGGGACGCCAAAGACGCATTTGGTGGGGTTGAGTTTCCATCTGTATTTTCAGAGAGAATTGAAGGTTTCTTCGAGATCTGAGATGAAATTATCTAGATTTCTGTTCATAACGACCACGTCATCCACATAAGCTTCGACATTGCGGTGTAGTTGGTCTTTGAAACAGAGTTGAATAGCGCGTTGATATGTTGCACCGGCATTATTCAACCCAAAAGACATTGTTTTGTAAGCATGAGCCCCATATGGTGTGATGAAAGCAGTGTTGATTTGGTCTTCTTTCTGTAGAGCGATCTGGTGATATCCACAGTAGCAATCTAAGAAACAAAGTAAGAGTGAGCCAGCGGTGGAGTCAATGACTTGATCGATTCTTGGAAGTACAAAAGGATCTTTCGGACAATGCTTATTTAGATCAGTGTAGTCGACGCACATCCTCCACTCGTTATTTTTATTTTGAACTAGGACTGGATTAGCTAACCACTCTAGATGGAAAACTTCTTTTATAAATCCAGCTGCGAGTAGTTTCGTGATCTCAGCTTTGATGGCCTCCCTTTTATCTTGAGCAAAACGCCTTAGTCTCTGTTTCTTTGGAGTAGCTTTTGGATATACATTTAGAGTGTGCTCGATCAGTTCCTTCGGTACCCAGGCATATCTACTGGTTGCCAGGCAAAAATGTCTTGGTTAGCCTAAAGGAAATTGACAAGCACACTTTCCTATTTAGGATCCAGTCTTGCACCAATTGCAGTCGTCTTGGATGGTTCTCCTTCCTGCAGCTCGACCTGCTTTGTGTCGACTTCTTTTGGTGTTGTGACTTTTAGAGGCCTGGGCTCTTGAGTAGGAATTTCTAGGCTAGTGTTCTTTAGCTTCTGAGCTGTTGTGAACACCTCAACCATTGAATTGGGTACCTGAGTTGTTGAAGCGAGTTCAACTACTTTTCTGTCGCAGTCATAAGAATGCCTAGATCTCCATGCAATGTTAAGGCACCATTGGGTCCAGGCATCTTGAGTATCAGGTACACGTATTGGGGTACTGCCATGAACTTAGCCATAGCTGGGCGACCCAGATTGTGTGACAGGATGTCTCAAAATCTACCACCTCAAAAGTGATGAATTCTGTTCTGTAGTTCCCGCAAGTTCTGAAAGTAACTGGCAAGACTACTTGTCCAAGTGGTAGAGCTGCGTTGCCTGGAACTATTCTATAAAAAGGGGATTTGGTTGGAGTGAGCATATTTGAGATGTCTAGTCCCATTTTCTTTAGGGTATTTGAGAAAAGGATGTTGAGTCCTGCGTCGCCATCAATGAGTACTTTGGTCAGCTTTGAACCTGCCACTGTTTGGTCCAGCACTAGGGGCAGTCTTCCAGCATCAGCGTAACTTATCCACTGGTCTTCTCTGGTAACAATAATCAGAATT
Source organism: Urochloa ruziziensis (assembly GCA_015476505.1). Classification (NCBI taxonomy): domain Eukaryota; kingdom Viridiplantae; phylum Streptophyta; class Magnoliopsida; order Poales; family Poaceae; genus Urochloa; species Urochloa ruziziensis. The sequence continues at coordinate 8,674,332 of CM027125.1, read as the reverse complement.
TTTGAGTACTTTAAATACCATGGTACAGTGGGTTCAACAGACATGATTTATCTTAGAGTGAGTTTGTGTGCTCACCTAGATGGGAACCCAAATTCTCCCCCCATGATGACCGTGACTGTTTTGTCCGCGGTTTGGAACTTGTCTTCTTCGACCTTTTCACCTTCTTCGAGCTTGCTTTTATTCTTATGATTCTTGCACTTGTCATTTACTGGTAGTCCAAAGGCCTTTCTGAGACTAAAGCAACCCAGGCTGTGTGTTTTTTTATTAGCGTGCCATGGGCACTGCTGTTGCAGGGCTTTCTCGAAGTCGTCGTTTCTTTTCTTCTGTCGTCGTGCATTGTTGTCGAGTGCTGCGATGATGTCATCTGTCTTTCTCTTCCTTGGCTGTGCTGGAAAGTCGCAATGGTTCTTGTTGTCATTGTTAATTTTCGTGTTATAACCCCGACGACTACCAAATTTCGCACCTTCTCTGTCTTCTTAATCTGCCCATTCTTCTATCATAATCCTCAGAGCCTGCATGGTCTTGGGGCATTGATGACAAAAGTCTGAGTGGACAATCCTACTGTAAATCCCAGCTTGGAATAGATCTATGGCGTCGCACTCAGAGATATCAATTACTGTGTTTTTTATGTCAATGAACCGTCGCATGTACTCACGTAACGACTCGTTTTCCTTTTGTCTGCACATAGAGAGCTCGCGACGAGTTCCAGGACGATCGTACATCCCTTGAAAATTGGCGATGAAGATTTGTTTGAGTTGCTCCCAGGAATTGATTGAGTTTCGAGGCAAGTTCTCGAACCACGTTAAAGGAGCAGCTTCTAACGCCAAAGGGAAAGATCTTAACCAGGATTCTGGGGAACGTTTACCATCATACTTGTCAAAACCAACTGGTTTGAAATTAGGAGGATAGACAGCCATCCTGATGTCCCTTGTCAGTATTGGGTAGCCGTCATCGTCTTCGTCGCGTTCTTGTCGTCGAGAGTTGATGATAGAGCGAGCGTCACGTTGATTGTTGAGGTATTGACGAATATCAGATTGGCCGTGAATAACTCCATTATTGCCGCCTTGGATAGGACTGCCTGCACCGTGGTGACTAGGAGCATGACTTGGAGTGACATTCTTGCTTGCCATCCCGACTGGTTTTGCCTTGCTATTCATGACTTGGCTCTTGACTATAGAATTGATCTTGATTGTTTGTGGGATGGGACCAGTCGTATCTAGTTGCTGGATCATGGTCGTGACCAGTGCAAGAGCTTATTCTATTGCAGCCGTTTTAGGCAATGATCACAATTGGAACTGCAGTTCCATTGCATTGGCCAGATGAGAAACGTATTGTTTAGCTTGGACTGGTTCTCCTTGATGGTTGGTAGTTGTCAGTCGACGATTACGAGCATTAAGGCGTCATTGAGCCCTCCAAGCATTCCTCGCTTCTCTGGATACTCTATGAGTTTCAGATTCGCCTTCTAACTCTCCTAAATCAGCGGAGATTTGTTCCTCCAGTTCATTGGTGTAGCGCTCCTCGCTGTCACCTGGATTAGCCATAAATAGTTCACGTTCTGGATCGAAGCTAGCATTGGAGCTTGAAGTAGTGATCTCTGTTTTGTCTTCCTCTTCCAACACAAGGGGTGCGCCGGACTGATATGGCAAGTCAGACGTTAGGACTAGTATCCGACGACCCAGAGATCTTCCTTTATTCGCCAGTGATTTGATCTACCTTTGAGCTTTCATGTCAAGGTCTTTGAATCCGAATTGGGTTTGGGTTGGGCAGGATTTTAAACCAATCGTCAAAATCAAAACTGACTCGAGTTGCCCTTTCTTCCCTGAAACCAAAATTGAGAGCGGTTCGGGCTTGAGTTTGCGCCCTTTGATGATGTTAGACAGTCAAATTTTGTTGAAGTTCTCGACGAGCTTCTCCAATCTTAGTGATAGCTTCTCTTCTTCCGTGATAATCTGGCACGAGAGTGAGGTCCTGTCGATCTTTGGCTTGGTGCTGACAGTTGTGCCTTCATGGTCCATCATGGCTTGTTTCGTTGAAGCCATTGAACTCGCCATGGGATTCTTAGAGAGCACCCCTACCTGGCGCGCCAGATGTCGGTGTTTAGCAGGCAATCCCTCCGAGGGGTATCCCAAGGTAGTAGAGTTTTGGTGAAGTGTTCTAAGAATCAAGAGTCCAATGGTTACGTGACACGAGATTTATACATGTTCAGGCCGCCGACTAGGCATAATACCCTACGTCCTGTTGCTGATCTTGTATTACGTAGTGCAAAAAATGAGTACAAGTTTGTTCTCTGTCGAGATCATCTAACTTGAGACTTGATTGGATCTCAGAGATTGTTTTTAGAGGGGTCCCTACCCAGCCTTATATACTAGCGAGCAGGGTTACAGGGCGGAAAGAGTGGAATCCTAGTCTAATTCGAGTAGTACCTCATACAAAACCTCGCTACATTAGTACTTTCCATACATAACGACTTTGCCATATCCTCCCCTGGAGTCTTCTTGCGTCCGTGTGGGCCCTAGGCCTCTATGTCCAACAGCAGCACCGTCCAACTATCCAAGCAACAGTTGAACCAATGATCAAAGACTCCAGGTGTCCATGCTCAATGGCAATCTAGAAGACTCATATCACTCTATAAAAGGAGAAGCCAGAGGAGGGCATCAACACACCACGACGATGCCGAGAACACACGCACCGCAACCACCTCCATTAGCAGCCACCGCTGTATCACTCCACCACCTTTGTAAATTAGCAAGAATAAAGGAAGTCCAAGTGACCTCCCTGTGCTTGTAAGGGAATCACCTAGTGTGTGTAAGTTCTTGGGGCCTCCCGAAAGGGAAAACCGTATGTAAGCCTATTTGTGGAAATGAAGCTGTTTTTGCTTTGAAAATCCCTGCCTTGCCATAGCCTATTTATATGAGCTGAGATTTGTTGACGGCTGTTAAGTACCAAATATAGCCGTCAATATTCTCAATAATAAAGAAGAACTAACATCTCTTACATGCATATTTGGTTTGGAATAATGTAGTTCCACATGTCCTTGAGATTATTTGAGTGTAGGAGAAATAAAGACAAAAGGATGGAGAACATGCACTCTCATGGTGGAGAAACACAACTCCAACCAATGAGGGGGCGCCACCTGGGCAGCACATGGATCCATGGGCCCACACGAGAGAGAGGAAACACACTCTCAGCCAATCAGGTGCAAGCACACGGATTGGAGGGCCCATCTCGTGGGTTAAACTTCATAGAAACACCCAAAACACCCCCATACCCACTTGAGGACCCACTTGTCAGTGTGCCAGCCAAAGGCGGTTGGGAGTGGACCCCACCTGGGGTGGCTCCTCTAGCCTCCAACCGCCACGTGTCCTGTCCTAAAGTCGGTTGTGGCTCCTCTCTCTCACTTTTAGTCTTTAGGATAGTGGAGTTAGACTAGAGTAGTTCTACATAGGTTCAGGTCTCCTTGGAACTAAGGGTATGGCTCTTGTATCTTCTAGTTCTAGGATGACTTTGCTCTACTTCAAAGATACATCTTTCTTATATAGTGTTTGTCTTAGTCATGATATGTGTGAGTTGTGTTCAAGTTTTTGCCTTCTATACATGCTTGGCTTATATGCTCTTGATTCAGTCATATACCCCTGCATTGATTGCCTTGAATTGAGTGCCCTCATATGTATTACACTTTGCTCTAGTTCGTGTAGAGTATGCTTTCATGCCATATATAGTCTCCATGATCTATGCTACGGTATAGGTCCAATGATCCTCATGTTGGATAGTTCTAGTTCTAGTATGCGTACCCATGGGAGGGCTAGACAGTTGTTCGACAATGCAAGCATGGTGCTTGGGTTGTTGGCTTCCATTGGATATGAGTGTACCCTACAGTTTGGCCGGGGTAGGCCGCAGGTGGTGACAGCCCTGTTGGATCCTCTAAAATCCCCCACGTTCGGGTACCCTATAGGAGTTCTGAAATGAGTGGCAACCTCGCAAATTGGTCATGCGTAAGTGGCGAGGGAGGTCATGTCCCCATGTACCTGGGTGCATAGGCTTATTCTGTATAATGTGTATGATTGCCTCTCTAACATGACCTGTGCAGTATATAGGAAGTAAATTAGAACCTAGAGCTAACTCTTAGTCCTTCTGCCTAGCCTTAGACTATCTTATCTTGAGTGTTATTCTCTTGTGTGTCACACTACCCTGCTATTATCTTTACCCCTGTTGAGCTTTGGTTTATCATATCAAGATATAACTCATAAGTATAGTAGAATCTCTTGACCGACCCGCCTTCCTTGGATTTGATACCCTTGGAATACTCTTAGGGGAGAGCTACGATGATATCTGTGCGCTTGCAGATTTCTCTGTGAATGTTAAGAAACGTCAACAAGCTTTCTGAGGCCGTTGCCGGGGAAGTGGTAACGACGTTAAGAAATGCCAACAAGCTTTCTCGCGCCATTGCCGGGGAAGGCACTGGTTAAGAATTTTACTAAAGTTCTATGATTATATTCTTGATTGGTAGCTATTGCCCATACAGGTTTATCCTTGCTTTGTTTTCTCTCCCAAGTGAAAATAGGTAGTGTACTAGTGACAGCTTGCCGATAATTTTCATCGAGAATCCGGAGTCATTGGTGGGAAGAGTACATTCTTGCATCATCCCACCTTGGGAAGAGTACATTCTTGTATCGTCCCTCCTGGAATAATCCACTCGGCAGCCGAACCAGCTTTCATTGCACCATCAGCCATCAACGTGATGGCGCAGAAGACGCTCGCCGAGTTCTCAGCTGTCACACCCTAAAATTGTTGGATTTCAGGATGTGATTAGAAAGAACAATTAAACAACGGATTTCTTATAATTTTAAAACTTTCAAACATTTATTTGTTTTTAAAAGGAATTTAACGTAGGAAAAACAACTGGTTATTTTTCTTAAATTAAATAAGTTTGTTCCATTCGTTGCATTCATGTTGATGCATTCAGTGTTTCATGAGTGCTCAGGTTTTAAGATGCATTTATGCGAAGCATAGGTTTTTCTGAGAATTTTCCAGACTTTTCTAGGATTTATTCTCATTTTTCTAGAGCAAATTCTATTTATTAGAAGGCTCTAAAATCTCTTTCAGGAGCTCCAGATATTTTATTTGGACTCATCGTGTCTCAATCAAACTCTGGGAATTTTCCTAAATTTTTTGGGATTTTTTGGATAATTTTCGTGCTTTAAAAACATTATCTAGATTTTTTGGATTTGTTTTTGCACTGAAAATATTTTCTGGAAAATAAAAACAAAACAAAACCCTAGCCCTAACGGATCGAGCCGGATCCAGCAGACCCGACCCGAACCGTTAACCAAACCCACCCCGGCCTCTCCCTTCCGCCTGGGCCGCCAGCCCACCAGCAGCCGGCCTGGCCCAGCCACGCCTTCATGGGCCGCGGTCAAGCTTCCCTGCGCTCATCCTCCAGCGGCCCGCCAGCGCGCGCCGCGTCCCCCGCAGCCACTGCCCCGCGGGCCCTACCCGTCGGCCGCTTCTCCTGCGCGTACAGCGCCGCCGCCGGCGGCAATCTCGGCGTGAGCACCGCGCGCCTATAAAGGGGCGAGCATCCTCGCCCCCACGCGCCCCTGCTGTCGAGCCGCCATCTCCTCTCCCTTCACAGCGCTGTCCGCTGCCGCCTGAAGCTGCTGGACCGCAGCGCCGCCGCCGTCCTTCGCCGCCCGGCTCCGCCGTGCGTGCAGACCGCCGGGCCGAACCGACCCTGCCAGGAACTCCGCTGCGCCGAGCTGCACCCCCGCCGCCTCTCCTCGTCACCAACTGGCCACCGGAGCGCTGCCGCCGCGAGTAACCCAAGCCGCCGCCGACCGTCGCCTTCCACCGGCTGCTGGTGAGCATACACCTGCGACCCCCTTGTCCTCCTTCGCCTTCGCCCCCCCCCCCCCCCCCTATTCCCCAAACCTCGAGCCGCCGGACCGCCGGCGATTTGGACCGCCCACGACCCTTAAGTGGTCTAGCCCCTGTGCAAGTTTGTAACTACAACAAATTTCTTTGTGTCTTGCAAATTTCACAGAAAACCCCCTGGATAGATTAGATCTTTTCAATCTAACCCAAGATATGCACTTTTGCAGATCTAACCCCAAATTTTCTGCATATTCAGTGACTATTTACTGAGTCTTGTGAAACTTCTTTGCTAGCCCCTGTTGGCTATAGTTAATCGCGACTAGGTCCCTACGATCTTGTTTAACCCCTAGTTTCTACGTTTTAGCTCCGTTTTAATCCGTTCTTGTCGCGTTAGATTCGTATCGACATCAACAATACGTTAGCCATGTTATTTACCATAATGTATGTTTTTGGAATTTATGGTGGAATTAATCTGGTTAATATCTATTTACACGTCTTTTCCCAATAAAAACAAACTAGGGTTACATATCGGTTTTCATAGTTAATGTTAAGTTGACTAATACTATCTCACTGTATTTCTAAATAAAATTCAGTTAGAGCTACACCTCGGCGTTTCTAAATTAAATGTTAACTTGATTAATTCTTAATTCATTTGGTTTTTCAAATAAAAGGTAAATTGATTCTACCTCAGTTTTATGAATAAAGTTAATATGATTAATATTACTATAATTGCTTTCTAATAATACTTTGCTTAGTTGAACTCGGAATATTGTCGGACTTTGGGTCCGGCAATCCACTTGGGGGTGCCCAAGTGGTAGATTTATTGGCAAGGGTGATCGCAAGGCTAGGGAGCTCGAGGTAACACAGGAGACGCAAGGTTTATACAGGTTCAGGCGGCTGGGAGGCACAAACCCTACGTCCTGTGTTCGGTGGTGTCTTGTATTGATGAACTAGCCAAAGCTCTTGAGCAATGGCGAGTTGACGAGCGGTTACAATAGACGAGAAGGATGAAAGAATCTGGGATCGGATGCCCTCAAGGGGTCGACCTAAGCCGCCTTATATAGGCTGACGGCCTAGGGTTACAAGTCGGTTGAGATCTAATTCTATCGGTTTACAGTTTGGAAAGCAATCTGAGTCGACTGCGGTGTAATCTCCAAGATATCCGGCCGCGATCTGCCGCGTATCTCGCTTGATCTGGGTCTCACGCCGCAAGCCTTGCGGGCTATGTCTTCACAGTCTCGTCCTGCAAGCTTGGGCTGTCTTGTGGGCCTGGCCATGAGTCGGCCCACACCACTGTCAGATGTGGGCCCAGGCCGACTGTTATCCTGGTCGGTGAAGGGCCCCCAAGTACCAATATCACACAAGTCCCCGAGCAACGTGCAGGCGCGTGGAGAGCTGTCGATGAAGAGGCGAAGCCATTGTAAATGGTTGATGCATCTCGATCACTAGGCCGACACAAGGGTGTGCGGTGCTGATTAAAAATCGGGGCTGATCTCGATCTGTCCTATGTGGCTGGGTGCCAACTGGTGGCCGAGTCATGCTCCTGATGGTGCCGAGTCAATTCAAAATAAAAAATGACCCGACTTGTCGGGGCATATGGAGAGCGACTGAAAGGAGCTCTCCATATGGAGTAGTCCCCGAGCATTGGTGGGATTAGTATAATCGGTCCAATGGTCAAAAAGGAAAAAATAACCCAAGCCTAAAAATGCTGCTGGGCCGCCCAAAGGATAAGAACGCCACAACAGCTTGGCCCTGTCAAGGTACAAATAGAAATCCCGCGAACGTCGCATGCATGCATGCAAGAAAGAGCCAAAAGCGTCGCCGCAACATAAAGGCGGGCCAGCGCATTGAGGCGCAGATTTGCCACTAATCCGGAAGTCATGCGTGAATAGTAACGGTGGCCTGTGCATGCACAGCCATGGGCACTATAAAAGGAGGCCCATAGATCTTGAGAGGAAAAATCAAAGTGTAGGAGATGAAAGGTAACCAAGTAAAAATATTCTTCGGGGGAGGGAAGGCCGCGCGTCCGCCGGAATGGAAGTCTGAAGCCGTCGTCCATTGTGCTAGAAGAAAGCTTGCGAGCGGAGGGAGGAGAGCCTAGACAGCTGGTGGCCCATATCCTGCTATGGGCATAGTAGTCGGCGCAGGAGCTATGCACTTCACAGCATCGCCGGTGCCGAGGGCAACCTGAATGCTGCCAGCCATTTACTTCCCTTCCGCAAAAAACATCAGTTGTTGTCCGGATGCTACAAGAAAACTTGCGATGAGGTCATGTGGAGTTGCCAAGGCATGTAGCAGATGGCACACTGGTGTTTGTTTATATGCACCAAGTTTGTGCAAATATCTTTGCTTGTTTGTAAGAAGCGAGTAGCAGCATCGCTTTATGTACATATTTCTATCTAAGAAATGCACATTGTATTGTTCTGCCGAGTGAAATAAAACGAGTCCCGGCTCTCGGGGTACGAGGGTGGTTTCATTTGTCCTAGGAGTTCTAAGTGAAACTGAGGCTCCTAGTCCCCGAGTATATGAGGCTGGCCTGGTCTCTTAGACGGCCGAGTAGAATTGAGCCGCCCAGTCCCCGATTATACGAGGCTAGCCATGGGTCTCTTGGACGTGCCGAGTAGAATTGAGGCGCCCAGTCCCCGAGTATACGAGGCTGGCCTGGTCTCTTGGACACGTCGAGTAGAATTGAGGCGCCCAGTCCCTGAGTATACGAGGCTGGCCTGGTCTCTTGGACGTGCCGAATAGAATTGAGGCGCCCAGTCCCCGAGTATACGAGGCTGCCTGGTCTCTTGGACGCGCCGAGTAGATTTGAGGTGCCCAGTCCCCGAGTATACGAGGCTGGCCTGGTCTCTTGGACACGCTGAGTAGAATTGAGGCGCCCAGTCCCCGAGTATACGAGGCTGACCTGGTCTCTTGAACGTGCCAACTGTGACGTGGTAACCCTAGTTTGAGCCGTTAGAGTTATCGCCGTTAGATCTGCCCGTTGGACTGCTAACTGCCTGTTGACGGCCATTACAACATAGTTTTGACCGTCAACAATTCGGTGAAATGAGGATGATCATACCATGTTCCATGCATAAAAGTGTTTATACTAACCAATTCCATAAGTTTTGGATGAGTTATGGTTGCAGGATGAAACATGTGAAACAAGGGCCAACCGGGCACAGAGCCAGGCCGGCCGGCCTAGCCCAGGCCGACCGGCCTCCCCTGGCCAGGTCTGGCAACGTCACTGATCCAGGAGCTCAAGCAAACACCCAGGATGAACAAGCACCGTGCAATCAATGTTGGTTTGATCCAAGGACCCGAAAGGCTTAGATGGGAAACACATGGATTGAAGGGCCCACCGACCTCGGATTCTTCGACAACCTCAACTAATGGCAACTGTTACCGACCTCATGAAGCAATCAGGAGCGTCCACAACAAAGGCGGTGGCCAGGGGGGCAGGTGTAGGCCGATTGGCCTACACCAGGCTGGCCGGCCTCCTGCTGCATCTTCACGCGACCAACTTCAGCGTGGAGGTTAAGCAGGTGGTTGGCGTGACAGTTAAGCTAGCTACCGACCTTGGGAGGCTATAAAAGGCTACCTCCTCTTCACCCCAATACACACACCACACTTCTCAAGTCTTTACTTGAAGGGAGCTCTTGTATCTTTTCCATTTCTTAGATTAGGATTAGAGTTGGGAGTAGAGTCGAGTCGAGCTTCGCTTGGATCTTCGGAATCTTCGGAGTTCTGGTAAAGCTCTTGTATCCTTTTCTTCTTTTGAAGAGTTTATCATAACAATACTATCTTATTCAAAGCTTAAGTTATCTTTCATATTTATTTCTTGCTCTTTTCTTAGAGTAAAGTTCTTAGCTCTTTTCAGAGTTAAGTTTTGTCTCCCTTTAGTTTTAGTGTAGAGTTTAGTTTTAGCTCCACCGGGTTTTATCTCGCAGGTTTGCTCGCCTTGACCGGGCCGTAAGATGCCTCAGGGAAGATGGGGATTTCTCTTGAGAGCCCTCAAGTGAAATCTTAATCTTCGAGTGCAGACGTGGTGTCTGGCTTGTTGATTAACTAGGAAGTGTGTTGCACCCCACGGAACTGCAGTGGTAGGCGGCAGGTGGTGACAGCCCTGTCCATCCTTCGTAGTCCACCACGTTCGGGTGTATTCATAATAGTAGTGCTGAGCCCGGAGAACCCCCTCTCTCACCCGTTCTGAGGTTCTCCCGTTCTAGCCGTCGAAGCGAGCTCTGTTCCCGGTATCTAAGCTAGAGTCTAGGCTAAGGCTAGAGTGTCTTTTGCTCTGAGTTAGGAAGTATCTAAGTCCGGTCTCTCCCAACATCTTTCCTTTTCTATAGACTTAGGAGCTCCTATGTGTGGCTGGTCTTTCAGACCTTCTATCCGGTCATTGATTTGACCATTATCCCTCAAACCTAGAGTTTGTACCCTTGGACTTTTGGCTTGATGATGCATCATTGACGCTGACCTTTTGGTGACTAACCACCGGTACAACCGTGCCGCATGGTGGGATAGCATCACAAGTGAGCCGTCCTTTGGGAAAAATAGCATCACAGCCATCCATAACCCCACTCTTCGCTTTCTTGCGAAATGGATCGCTATGGTGGTTCACCCACGAGCTGATTTGCGTCTTTGCCTTTCGCTTGATTTGGAGTGCCTTTATGCCATGGTCAAGAAAATTCATTTCTCGCTAGTCATGAGCATGCTTGATGATTGGCAGAGGTTAGTCACTGGCCGAGCCATGATTGACGTAACCTCGCTAGTCACCCGCATTGCCACACACGTTGGTGCTTTGCAGGGCGCTCAAGTCACTTTGCTTCCCGCTACACAAGAGTATCAGTCTTGCATTGGTATAGACCATTTTATCCAGGGTCACTTGATACGCGAGGGCCCTGGCCATACTCTTTTTATGTGTTATCCTGGTTTCATCGATGAAGTCGAGCTTCCATGCCCGGCTTTGTCGCTGAGATCAGCAAAAAGTCTAACCATGCAGCTCAGAAGGAAGGAGCCCGCTCGCCACCGTGTTGCAGGCCCTGTGACACGTGGTAGGTGAACCAGGCACGACAGTGAAGCCAAAACTTCTACCGCACCTCAGCCCGAGTACCACCAGCAGCAGCCCGAGTACCACTACCAGCAGCAGCCCCAGTACGACTACCAGCAGCAGCCCGAGAACCCCACTGCCCATATGAGTTTCGAGGAGGCGTTCGACTACCATCAAGGGATGGCAGGATACGGCCCGCAAGTCAGACCATCTGCCTCCGCTAGGTATGACTACGAAAACCCGGTCTCCCGGGGGATCGCTGATCTTAGTACCAGGTTGGAGACGGTGACTCTTGCAGCAGCAGCAGCTCAGAGATGAAGTCGCACACAACACTGACCTCACCCAGCAGAACTGGAGGATGACCACATCCCTCCAGACCGACATGCACGGCTTCTTCGACTACATGCACTACGACCCCAACCAGTACTACCAGTGAGCATCAGCGAAGCCTGGGGGAGTCTCAGGTATGTTCGAAAGCGCCTTGCCTTGCCTTGCCTTGCCTTGCCTTGCCTCCTTGCCTTGCCTTGCCTTGCCTTGCTATGATAAAATAAAATAAAATAATAGTAATAATAATAAATAAATTTAAAAAAACAAACAAAAACAATGTTGAATAAAAAGCCCCTTATGTATGGAATATGGTTGATAACCTTGGAATGATGAATAGTTGCTCTGTTTATGCCCTTTAAGTGCCTCAAGCTTAATCCCTTGCTTTCCAAGTATTTGAGTTCGTTGGCATTTAAGGATCCACCATGTTTATCTGTGGAAGGAGAGCATAAGTTCATTGCCTAAGTTGTTGTGAGTTTAGATATGGTTAAATTCGGAGTATAAATGCATGCTTAGTAAGGAACCTCTTGGAAGTTTTTATAAAATGTTACATGGTGAATCTTCCCCGACGGTTTAAACGTCCTATCCAGAGCCAAAGCATTTACATATTTTGAACTACCATATGCTATCTTGAGTTGCTTTGAGTCTTGTCGAATGGTGAAGTCCGCTTGCAGAAGGCACTTGTCATTTATCGGTCTTCCCATCCACCTCAGCCTCAAAATGTCCGACTAGTCAAAGTCCCGCTCCGGGGTTGATGTCCACCGTCGATGACATATACTCACCTCATCACAAAGCTCACCCCAAAGGTCCTCAATTACTCCATACAAAGTTGAATTCCTCTCTGTTACCAAAGTAAGAGAAGAGATGTATTCGAAAAAAAAAGAGAGTTGGAGACAATGCTCCATTTGAAAAAAAAGAGAGAAGAAAGAAGAAGAGAGAAACATCTCGAAAATATGAGAGAGAGAAAATAAGGAGTCCCAAGACCTTTGAGCATCTCCACTTGAACCCATGATTTCCAAAGACCGGAATTTGATGAGTGTCATCGCTCGCGAACCACTCTTCGACTCGACAACAGAAGTAACCAAGGTATTGCCACACTTACCCTACCTACAACTCTACTTCAGCCTTAGTGTAGGGAAAAGTTGGTCAATCCGACCATAAGTGAGGTTTAAACACCTTGAGTGACTCGAGAGTACCATCGGGAAATGATTTAACCATCTTTTTGAAAAAAAATTCATATCTCCGAGATGGAACCTGAAAATTTGCAGGAAATACTTTGAAAATGACCGTTCAGGCTCTCAACAGCCCAAGATGTGAATTGTGCCCCCGCATTGAATCATGGTATGATTTCTCTTTTATGCCAACTTATTCAAATGATTTGTTGAGTTTTGGCTTAAGTACAAGGTACTTAGAGAGTAAACACATTGAAGCAACTCCTGACCCACCAAACCTAGAGTTTAGCCTTGCTCGAGGACGAGCAAGAGTCTAAGCTTGGGGGCGTGTTGACGGCCATTACAACCCAGTTTTGACCGTCAACAATTCGGTGAAATGAGGATGATCATACCATGTTCCATGCATAAAAGTGTTTATACAAACAAATTCCATAAGTTTTGGATGAGTTATGGTTGCAGGATGAAACAGGTGAAACAAGGGCCAAACCTGGCACAGAGCCAGGCCGGCCGGCCTAGCCCAGGCCGACCGGCCTCCCCTGGCAAGGTCTGGCCATGTCACTGATCCAGGAGCTCAAGCAAACACCCAGGATGATCAAGCACCGTGCAATCAATGTCGGTTTGATCCAAGGACCCGAAATGCTTAGGTGGGAAACACATGGATTGAAGGGCCCACCGACCTCTGATTCTTGGACAACCTCAACTGAACGCAACCGTTACCGACCTCAAGAAGCAATCAGGAGCGTCCACGACGAAGGCAGTGGAAAGGGGGGGGCAGGTGTAGGCCGATCGACCTACACCAGGCCGGTCGGCCTCCTGCTGCATCTTCACGCGACCAACTTCAGCGTGGAGGTTAAGCAGGTGGTTGGCGTGATATTTAAGCTGGCTACCAACCTTGGGAGGCTATAAAAGGCCACCTCCTCTTCACCCCAAGACACACACCACACTTCTCAAGTCTTTACTTGAAGGGCGCTCTTGTATCTTTTCCATTTCTTAGATTAGGATTAGAGTTGGGAGTAGAGTCGAGTCGAGCTTCGCTCGGATCTTCGGAGTCTTCGGAGTTCTGGTAAAGCTCTTGTATCCTTTTCTTCTTTTGAAGAGTTTATCATAACAATACTATCTTATTCAGAGCTTAAGTTATCTTTCATATTTATTTCTTGCTCTTTTCTTAGAGTAAAGTTCTTAGCTCTTTTCAGAGTTAAGTTTTGTCTCCCTTTAGTTTTAGTGTAGAGTTTAGTTTTAGCTCTACCGGGTTTTATCTCGCAGGTTTGCTCACCTTGACCGGGCCATAAGACGCCTTAGGGAAGATGGGTATTTCTCTTGACAGGCCTCAAGAGAAATCTTAATCTTCGAGTGCAGACGTGGTGTCTGGCTTGTTGATTAACTAGGAAGTGTGTTGCACCCCACGGAACTGCAGTGGTAGGCAGCAGGTGGTGACAGCCCTGTCCGTCCTTCGTAGTCCACCACGTTCGGGTGTATTCATAATAGTAGTGCTGAGCCCGGAGAACCCCCTCTGTCACCGTTCTGAGGTTCTCTCGTTCTAGCTGTCAAAGCGAGCTCTGTTCCCGGTATCTAAGCTAGAGTCTAGGCTAAGGCTAGAGTGTCTTTTGCTCTAAGTTAGGAAGTATCTAAGTCCGGTCTCTCCCAACATCTTTCCTTTTCTATAGACTTAGGAGCTCCTGTGTGTCGCTGGTCTTTCAGACCTTCTATCCGGTCATTCATTTGACCATTATCCCTGAAACCTAGAGTTTGTACCCTTGGGCTTTTGGCTTGATATTTCTAGCTAGATTTATCATATCATTCTTCAATACACTTTAACTATCTGCTTCCCTGCGGAAATATAAATACGATACCCTGGGATAACTCCCGAGGTGAAGTGCTATAACGAGATATATTCTGTGCGCTTGCAGAATTCATTTTGCATACAACGACATATATCTTCGTGCTCTTGAGCGTTGCTAAAAACATGACGCTAAGGAGTGCCAACACTGCCCGGCCGCGGATTTCGTCCAATTCTGACGGCGCGGTTAGGGTTAGGGTCTTTAGTAAATAAAGGGCAGTTTTTACCGCAGTCGTCTTCTTCATTCCCTCATCAATTGCCGCCGCAGCCACAGCCATTTCCGCTGCCCCAGTGCGCCCCCGCGGATCGCTAAATCTTGTGAATCGCCACCGTAGTCGGTGGTTGTTGGTGGTCGATATCCATGACTTTTTGAAGGACCGATTAGGCGACCAGAGAGGGGGGGAGTGAATGGGAGCCGATAAAAATTTCTCTCGAGATCCGGCTTCTCCCAACTCAACTCCAAAGCCTACCAACCGGTCTTGCCAAGATCACGTAGCTACTGTGAGGCTACTGACCCTAGGAACAAGATCAACGCAGCGGAACTCGAATTGAACAAATCCAACAAGAATCGAACGAAAACCACACGAATCAGCAACTCTCAGCCAGGGGCGGTCGTACCTCTCTCCAGGGGTGGTTGCACCGCCCTTGCCTGGCCCTTCAGCCAGGGGCGTTCACACCGGTATCCGAGGGCGGTCGCACCGGTATTGCTAGGCAGCATGGGAAAAACTCGAACTCAAAGTCAACTCGCGAACGGATCTCCCAAACGGCTTGGAGTCTTGAGACAAAACTTTGGATAAATGATATACACCTCAAGGAGAGGCTATGCCCCAAAAATCTCGGCCACTAACTCCCTAGAACTTCGGGAATTTTGAATCTAGCAAAGAACACACCCACCACGAGTTCATCCCGAAATCTCCAAATCTAGGTCGATTCCCAGCGTTTGGGGGCAAGGGTTTAGCAAGAAAAGAGGCACAAGGCACTCATGTGTGATTCCCCCAAAGAAATCCGAGAGAAAACGGGCTAGAAAGTGAAGAACGAAAATCCCCCAAAAATGGCTCCAAAAATACCTTCGAAAATGAGAAAAAGAAAAGGAGCTCGGGAATTCAAATCATGGCACAAAGATAAAGAGATTAAACTCAATCAACCAACCATGAATTCACCTATACAAACTATGAATGATTCAAAATAGTTCTAGGCGGAGAGAATAAAAGGGAAGGGAAACTAAACAAGCCAAATGAAAAATAACTAGAGAGATAACAGCCACCACCCCTAGGGGGTCTATTATATAGTCCAAATGGTGGTGCTCGAAAGACTAAACTACCCCTAAGTGATACATACCCCTCAGGGGTGAATATGACATTTTCCGTGAAGATTTTTCTGGCTGGGACACCTTCCACCGCAAGCTAGCTTCCCTCCGATGCAAGCCTTGCGATCACGCCGCGTGTCCTCTGGATCGAAGCTCCTCGACGCTCACGGGCGACCTGCCCAGGTGGGACCGGTCACACCGCCCCTGGGGGGCGGTTGGACCGCTCCTGGCTGGCAGGCCGGTCTGTCGCTACGTCGAGTCCTCGGCCTTGGTTTTGAGGCCCAAACCAAGGGAAACCGTGCATCCGGTGGTCTTCTGGCCAAACCACCAAACCCCGCGTGCAAGCTTCGGTTGTGAGCCGCCACCTTGCACCGGCTTCTTTTCCGCGTACGAGCTTCAGTCGTGAGCCGCTGCCTCGTACCGGAACCACGTTCCCTTGCTCGTTTTTGCCACCATGTGAACCACACTCGATCCATCTGGCCACCGGGTCCCTCTAACCAAGCCTACTTGTCTCTCCGCTCCTCGGAGGCCGCCATGGCTAAGACCTTTCGCGCCTGTTCTTCACCTGCACCAATGCAATCAAGCCGCATTCTACGCTTGCAATACTTGAGCCAAGGGAAGCGTCAATCCACACCACGTTTTCAATCACTCATCACACCAGGAAGCGACCATCCACCGGTCCTCGGACACACCGGGTCCTCAATCTCCCCCTTGATGAGTGCATTGACAACACACACATAGTCACCATAGATATAAAAAGAAAATAGAAAAAGAAATCAACAAACAACTCTCAAGCAAGTGACTAAAAGCAAGAACAAAGCCAAAACAAAACCACTCACAAGAGAAAAACTCAGAAAACACCGACCCTTCAAGAAGAAGCGAAAGGGCTCAACACCATCGGCAAAAGAGCAAAGCACAAAACACAAGTCACGAGTCTCCAAATCACTTTTCAGGACACACAAAACACTCCCCCTGCATTGATGCAAACTCCCCCTGAACAAGTGAACTTTTGCGTGCGAAAGTGCATCGAAAATGGATCAAATCCCACAAAACCTCGTGCCACTGCACAGGGCCGGTTGAACCGCCCTGGAGGGCCAGTTGCACCGCCCTTACTTCAGGGCCGGTTGCACCGCCCTGCAGGGTCGGTCAGACCGCCCTACCCAGTCAAGGCACAAAAATGCAAGTCACAAAAAAAATGCTCACAATGATGTCGTTTCAACTTGAAAACCTTCCATTAGTGCCCAGCAATGTATTCCAATGCTCAAACTCTCCCCCTTGTTGACAATGCACAAATCAAGGCAAAAATGCAAAAAATTCAACTCTAAGCTTCTCAAATAGGCAATGAGCGATACAAAATTCTACATGTTAGAGAAAAAGCAAACTAGATAGGTCATAGCATCATAAGGGCATTGCCATCAAGAAAGTGAAGATATATAGCCATTTGACAAAGCCATGATCAATTTGTGCAATTTTTTGAAAAGTTTCACCTCATGAGCAAAGTCCTAAACATGGATTATTTAAGCAAAAATAAACTTCATCTCACCAAGATCATGATAGAACAAGCATTCTTGACAAAAGATTATTATAAACGCCCAAAATCTATCTCATGTCATGTCAAAGCACGGAGCCATGTGTTCACTTCTCATGGGAGACTTCTCCGGCAAAACAACATGCAACCGCTTAGCACTCTTGTGTGCAAGTGTGTGCAATGGTGAAAGCATAGAGACATGAGCATAAATATTTTCAAATATATCTTTTTCTCATCTTTCTTCTTTCATGCATAGACATCTTATTTTTCAAGTTTTTCAAATTAAGCATGGTACATGAAATGTCTTTGCGACAAAAAGAAGCTTATGCTCCTCCATGAGATAAACATGGGCTAAACATTTACAATGACAAAGATCTTTGACCCAAATGAAAAGAATATCATCCTAGCATGATCTTAAGCAAAATATAGTCATTTCGGCTCAAACAAGACATACAAAGGCATTTACTCATGGGTGAAAAGAGTTTAAGTTCAGTTTGTCATTTTAATTGAAAAAATTACTATCTCAAAGGAATATATATCCAGACCATCAAGAGCATAGCCAATCATACAACCAATCCCTAGCAAGCTTGCCTAAAATCTAAAGCGTAGCAAGTTGTAGCAATCACTGCATATAGGAGAAGCTCATCCTAAGATATGATACAAATGCAGCATGATATATCACAAGATGCAAAGATGAAAACTATACATCAAGATACAAAAGCAGAAAAATGTACATCAAGATACAAAGATGGTACAATAGTATACATATGCTACAAGAGAAGCCTCCAAAACTCAGCTCAGAAAAACGCACACACACCAAGTTCCCCTCGCAAGCGGGTGAAGGTAGCTTGGTCAAGTGGTTTGGTGAAAATGTCTGCAAGCTGGTTTTGGGTAGAAACATGGGCAAGCTCAATATCTCCTTTCTCCACATGATCTCTCAGAAAGTGGTACCTCACTTCTATGTGTTTGGTTTTGGAGTGAAGCATGGGATTTTTGGCTACGCTTATGGCACTGGTGCTGTCACAAAGAAGTGGAACATTGGACATGTCTAAGCTAAAATCTCTCAAGGTGTAGGTGATCCAAAGCAACTGGGAACAACAGCTAGTAGCAGCAACATACTCGGCCTCTATGGTGGATTGGGCTACACTAGACTGCTTGCGAGAGGACCAAGACACAAGAGACGAACCAAGAAACTGACACTGACCAGAAGTAGACTTGCGATCAACACGACACCCAGCAAAATCCGCATCAGAAAAACCATGAAGTGCAATTGAGGAATCAGCAGAATACCAAAGACCCAGCTCATGAGTAAACTTGAGATACCTGAAAATCTGCTTGACGGCCTGACGATGTGAAGTCCTCGGTGAAGCCTGAAAACGAGCGCACAGACACACGCTGAACTGTATGTCCGGCCTCGTCGCCGTCAAGTAGAGGAGGGAGCCAATCATGCTCCACTACTCCTTCTAGTCCACTGGTTCTCCGTCCTCATCCGCATCCAAAGCTGTAGTCGTACTCATCAGTGTAGTCATCGGCTTGGATTCGCTCATGTCGAATTTCTTGAGAATGTCCTTGGTGTACTTGCTTTGGTGCACGAATGTCCCATCCTTGGTTTGATTGATCTGTAGCCCGAGAAAGAACTGCAACTCTCCCATCATCGACATTTCAAATTCCTTGCTTATATCATCTGCAAACTTGGCAACAAGATCGTGAGAAGAGCCACCAAAAATGATATCATCCATGTAAATCTGAACGATTAAAAGATCATTGCAACTCCTCAACAAGAAGAGCGTCTTATCAACTGTGGGGGATATAGTACCCGGGTACCTCATGAGCAAGCCTAGCAGCCCACCAAAAGGGGCGGCCCGGCCCACCGTTCTGGACCTGATGACGTGCGGGACAAGTCGGCGCATGTAGGAAGGATCTGGAAGGAGAAGTTCTAGTTGGAATAGGAGTTTTTGTAAAGAAGGAAAGGATCCCTAGAGATAGGATCGGCTACAAACCAACTTGTAACCCTACTCCCGATATATAAGGCGGGCAGGGACCCCCTCCAAAGACATCGAACAACAACTCATCTCATCATCAACACACAATCCACGCAATACAACACCCCAAAACAGGACGTAGGGTATTACGTCAAGTCGACGGCCCAAACCTATATAAACCCTTGTGTCTGTCCATCCTAACCATCTCGCTTCCGATCTTTGCGATCTTCCCTACATACAAATCACTTCCGTGGGCTACCCCGTTGAAGACTGCCGGAGATCATATCACCGACAGTGGCGCGCCAGGTAGGGGATATCGCCGAGATCAATTTGGTGAGCCCGATGGACCGTGTCAAGATATTGGACAGCTGCAACCTCCCGGACGTCGACGGAGTCGAGATCTGGTTCCGGAACATCGCCGCCACCTTGGATACCCAAGCGGCAGGAGCTACGACCGCCACGGAGGTTTCCTCTCTGGCGCCGACTTCGGCCATCACGGCCCAATCCGGTCTGTTCGCATCTGATCGTGCCGTTTCTACCCCGCTGAGCCCATCGCAGAACGCGAGGCCCAACCAGTCGGGAACAGATCTACAACCACTCGATTCCGATCCGGCTCTTGAGAGTCACGTCGTCGAGTCCTCTCAGAGCGTAAACACTCAACCGACGTGCGTCCCGAGCCCTGAGGTCATCACCGTCCAGACCCTCGGCTTCCATGCGCTCACCTAGAGGCAGAAGATGAAGGACATCGTCCAGGTGGATGATTCCCCCTCTGAGAGCGACTCCTACGAGTCGAACCCACGGGGACCCTCAATCCTGGACGACCTGCAAGAGGGTTACATCGCGTTCGGCTCCTCTACGGAGCCGGAACTGCTAGGATCACCCGAAGGTTTAACTCCGAGTAGCCTGGAGCGTTTCACGCCCACATCCGACCTCTCCGAGTCCGAGGAAGATTGCCTCGTGCAAGAAGGAGCCGGGTCATACTGCTACATGGTAGCACCAGCGATGCCACCTAACCTTGTGTAAGAGGACGAGGTCACCCCAGCCGAAGAGACGACTGAAGCCAGGGACCAGCGCCGAGGACGCAACGCCAATCGGGCGACTCGTAGAGCCGCCCGACCGCACGGGGCCAACGCATCAGGATCTAGCACCGCTCAACTTCGAGAACCACCCTCGGAGGACCATCGATGTCATCGGGATCGACGCGACAGGAGAAGCAGTCGGAACCTGATGCGCGACGGCATGTTCGAGTACAACGGATTCGACGTCTACGAGACGCCGGTCCAGAACCTCGTCACCATC
This sequence comes from Urochloa ruziziensis, assembly GCA_015476505.1. Lineage (NCBI taxonomy): Eukaryota > Viridiplantae > Streptophyta > Magnoliopsida > Poales > Poaceae > Urochloa > Urochloa ruziziensis. The sequence goes on along the minus strand of CM027125.1, from coordinate 8,653,975 downwards.
GACGAGGAAATCAGTCGGCTGTCGCCCAGCACTCCAGGCCTGGATAAGGTAAGGGCTTTCGTGCAGGCCGCCTCCGTCCAGGTCCACCAGATGCAGGGCAGAGCACATACGGTCGCTTCTGAGCCCGGGCCGTCTCGACGCCGGGCCAGCAGGGGATCGGATCGTGATGAAGATCTTCGCACCACGGTCAACAGAGATCGAGACGCGAGGGACGTCATCCGCAACAGCACTGAGGAGCGTCATCGCGAGGAGATCCGACGGCGCGAAGAATACGATCGGGATCATGGAAATCCCCGTCGTAACTCCAACAGGAGCGGCTACTCGACGGAGTCAGACTACTCCGCCGCGAGGACGAGCGGCTCCCCCACGCAGGCGGCCGACCCCGCCAAGGGAGCAAACTCCACCGCGCAGCAGAACCTACCGACGGGACCGAACTCCACCCAGGACTCGGACCTATCGGAGGAGCCGTTCCCCGCCCAGGGATCGGGATTGCAGGAGGGAGAGCACTCCCCCAAGAACAACAGACGGCTCGGGTCCGAGTGGTTCTCGCCCCAGAGGTCGGATCGGCGGATTGCAGTCGTTCACCGAACGCTTAAGGAGTGTAACATGGCCCAGAGGCTTCAAGCTGTCGGATATCGACAAGTACGACGGAAGTCTGATCCATCCCAATGGCTTCAGATCTACTACACCGCCGTACAAGCGGTCGGCGGCGACGAAGACGTGATGGCAAACTACCTTCCCATCATGCTCACCAAGGACTGCCGCAACTGGCTGGCAGGACTCTCGCAGGACGCCATCGACAACTGGGATCAGCTTACCGCACTTTTTGTCGGTAACTATCTCGGAACCTGGGAGAGGCCCGGGAGCAAACGGCTCCTCGGCCAGATAAGACAGCGCAAGAACGAGACCCTGCATGACTTCGTTCGCAGGTTCTCGGAGAAGCGCAACTCCATTACGAACGTGACGGATCAGGAGGTGATGACCGCCTTCCAGAACGGCATCTCCGACGGAAGATTGATCCACAAGTGGACTCGAAAGCCACCCGCGACTGTCAATGACATGTTCTGGGTCGGTAGCACGTGGGCGGACGCGGAGATCGCGGAGAAGGAACAACTCAGCGAGCTCAAGAATCGCTGGGAGGAGGAGAACAAGACGACCTGCAAGCGCGACCGCCGCGAGGACGAAGATCGACACGACGACCATCGTCGCAACGACAGTCACCCCCGCAAGAAGAAGAGCGAGGGCGATATGGTCGCCACTCTGGACCGGCCCAGAGGCTGGATAACTCCAGAAGATTTCCAGCGCATGCTCGATGAACAATGAGGTCGACCGAGTGGTCCGTATGATCTATGGAGGACCGGAAGTTTTCAGCGCCAGCAGAAGCTCACCCAGGCTCATATCGCCTCATGACGGAAAACGGGGTGGAGATCCCAAATCCATGGAATATCGAGCATCTACAGCATTTCTACCCTTGATAAAGTTAAGTATTATTTTCTTATTTCTTTAAGATATCTTTTCCCGAGTGGTTTTTTGTGGATAATCATCCCCAGTTTCGACTCGGCAGAATTATAAATATCATATGAGTTATCAACAAAGTTGATTTCATCTTCTATCTACATTATATCTACTACTCGAATTTCCCCTTTCGCGTCACGCACATAAAGTATGAGTGGAACAAACTTTAAATCGTGGGGGAAAGTACTCGCCAAGTCAAAGCTCTACACGCACGACAAAGCTCGGCGGCATGAGACTAAGACCAACGAGGCTAATCTACTCCATAACAGGTCAACCACTCAGAAATTAAGGCCAGCGCAGAAAGGAAGGGAGTAGCACTTCCATAAAAACTTATATACAAGCACAAAGGATTAAACATTGTTCAAAGTACTTCTACTACCAATACTATAGGTAATCTACAAAAATTAATTTGCAGGATCACCACCACCAGAAGGGCCAGCCTCGTCAGTCTCATCGACAACGTCCTTGGACAGAACATTGGCAATTACTACCACTCGGCTCCTCCGAGTGCTTCTTCAGCAGCTCGACCCTGCATATTAATGTTGGGTTCAGTTTTTCATCGAGATTACACCAATGGGTGGAATTGAACACACAAGTTTGCGCCAGAGCGGGAAAGGAGGACTTGGATGCGGTGAAGGCAAATGGCGAGGAAAGAAAGAAGATTGCGGCGGGGATGGCTTATAATGAAATGAACCGTTCCTCCCGCGCGCGGCGCGATGTTTGTCTCGGGAACTTAACCGACGCTAGCACATCCCGTCGCTTTAAATTCAAAGATGCGATATGGAGTCACGATATCTCGTGATATTCTGGCTTCATGAGGCAACCGTTAGTTTCCCTAGGAAACAATGGGCCTAACAGGATCAATGGGCCTAACTAGGCTGAAATATGGCATGACCTTTCGGTTCTATTAGTTAACAATTATGTGGGTTCCTGAGCTAGTGTTCAGGGGCAGAAACCACTCGGTCGTGAGGCTAAAATTAGTCGACGGCCAGGCTTGTTTTTGCAATTAATATTGCAACCTTGCAATTGATTTTTACGTAAGGCATGCGATACTATCGCTAAATTTGCTCAGAAGTCTGGGTCAAGTGCTGGTAAGTTTAAATCTTGTGAGAAGGTGATTTACCATATGGTCAAGCTGGGTCATGGGACACGACTCGGGAGTCACGCCGAGTTCAAAGAACTTGAGAAAAGATTCCTTAAAAAGGGAAAATAAAAATGCCCTAAAAGGAGAAAATTATCCAAAATCCATGCCTAGAGGCATGGGGGCTGAAAAATTCAGTCAGGATCCACACCTGGAGGAGCACACCATTAATGGAACAAGTTCAAAAAGAACTTTACAATATTTTATTTTTGACCCTCGACCAGAATATTCTATTCTGCTCAAGGCTCGGGGGCTACACCCAATGGGTGCACCTGGAGGTGCACGCCATTGAAGACCAAGATTTTGACGAAGAAAAGTTGAAGACCCTTGGCCAATTTCATAATTGCCCAAGGCTCGGGGGCTAATTGTATACACTTCGCTTTCGCGTCGTGAAAAAGAGCACTTCTTCCCCTCACTATGGCTACAATTGGAGAATCGTTTTCAGGAACGTTTGAGCATGCACTCGGATCTTTCTCGAAACCACTCGGATCTTCTTCGAAACCAGTCGGATGAGGTCCTAAACAACTTGAGAGCACTCGGATCATGCAAGAAAAAGATAGATCAATTACAGCCAACGATCGGCCAAGAAGTGCTCGGGGGCTACTGTGGGGGATATAGTACCCGGGTACCTCATGAGCAAGCCTGGCAGCCCACCAAAAGGGGGCGGCCCGGCCCACCGTTCTGGACCTGATGACGTGCGGGACAAGTCGGCGCATGTAGGAAGGATCTGGAAGGAGAAGTTCTAGTTGGAATATGAGTTTTTGTAAAGAAGGAAAGGATCCCTAGAGATAGGATCGGCTACAAACCGACTTGTAACCCTGCTCCCCGATATATAAGGCGGGCAGGGACCCCCTCCAAAGACATCGAACAACAAGTCATCTCATCATCAACACACAATCCACGCAATACAACACCCCAAAACAGGACGTAGGGTATTACGTCAAGTCGACGGCCCGAACCTGTATAAACCCTTGTGTCTGTCCATCCTAACCATCTCGCTTCCGATCTTTGCGATCTTCCCTACATACAAATCACTTCTGTGGGCTACCCCGTGGAAGACTGCCGGAGATCATATCACCGACATCAACCTTTTCCATCACAAACCCCTTGCTAAGCAAGAACCCCCTCAACCTGCCATACCACGCTCTGGGTGCTTTCTTTAGGCCATATAAAGCTCGGTGGAGTTTGTACACTCGGTGTAGGTATCTCTCACTCTCAAAACCCGGGGGCTGCCTCACATACACATCTTCCTCGATCACGCCATTTAGAAAGGCACTCTTCACGTCCATTTGGTACAATTTGAACCCTTTAGCAACAGAGAATGCTAGAAGGATCCGAATTGCCTCCAAACGGGCAACAGGAGCAAAGGTCTCCTCATAATCTATCCCCTCCTGCTGCGAAAACGCCTGAGCAACCAACCTCGCTTTGTCTCTCACAATCTCACCACCCTCATCCCTGTTGTTTTTGAAAACCCACTTGGTTCCTATAGGATGGCAATTTGGAGGTGGTTCAACTAACTCTCACACTTGATTTCGCTCAAAGTTTTCAAGCTCTTCATGCATGGCATTGACCCAATCAGAATCAGATAAAGCGTGTCCAACATTTTTGGGCTCGAAAGATGCAACAAAAGCAGAATGAGTGAAATGAGAGATGTTCTGTGACCTCGACCGTGCAGTACGTTCATCCAAGTTCCCGATGATCTTCGAAGGTGGATGATCCCTCTGTACTAGCCGGGGAGCTTCTCGCCTCGAGATTGCCTCCCCCTCAACATCAGCTTCCACTTGAACTCGATCATGAGCGCGACTCGACGAAGGTGTAGCAGTAGGACCATCGTCGAACGTCGCGGTAGTAGTGGAAGTAGAAGGTACAAGCTCTCCACACGGTGCATGATTCTCCTCATCATCTTCCTCATCAAGCTGCTCTTCCTCAAAAATGGACTGTCCCAACTCATCATCACCTGCACACTCAAAGACAGAAGAGCTACATGGAATGGTCTCGTTGAAAGTGACTTCGCAAGTCTCCATGATTTGGTTAGTCTCATGATTGAGCACACGGTATGCTCGAGAATGATTAGTATAACCAAGAAAAATTCCATCCATCGAACGAGACTCAAACTTGTCCAAATTTCCTTTCTTAAGAATGAAACCGAAAACCCGAAAGTGACTCACACGGGGGGAACGACCATGGAAAAGCTCATAGCAAGTTTTATTCCTGAAAGCACGAAGGAAAATATGATTTGAAACATAACAAGCTGTGTTTACTGCCTCGGCCCAATATTTCCTAGGAGTCCTATGCTCATCTAGCATCGTCCTAGCCATCTCACAAAGCGTCCGATTCTTCCTTTCAACAACTCCATTTGGGCAAGCAACATATGGCGAAGAGTATTGATGTTCGAGACCAAGATCACGACAAAAGGCATCAAAACGAGTGTTCTTAAATTCCATACCATTGTCACTGCGTATAGCTCTCATGGCACCACCATTACTCTCGTTTTTCAACCTCAAAATCAGATCTCGAAAAAAATCAAATGTCTCATCTTTCGACGCCAAAAAGAACACCCAAGCATACCGAGAAAAGTCATCCACAACCACAAGAACATACCACTTCCCACCAACTCAACAAACGCGAGCGGGACCAACCAAGTCCATATGCAAAAGCTCCCCTGGACGCTCAGTCATAACATCTGTCAAAGGTGGATGGGAAGCAGCAACCATTTTACCATGCCTGCAAGGTGCACAAACCAAATCTTTCTCGAACTTGAGCTTGGGCAATCCTCGGATAAGGTCAAGAGCACTCAAGCATGTGAGTAAATCAAAGCTCACATGACCCAATCTCCTATGCCACTTCCAAAGCTCAGAAGAAGTACCAGCGATCAAACACCGTGAGGGACCAAAAGATTGAGAAAAATCAGCACGAAAAATCTGTCCCTCGGGAATGATCATACACACAAGGTCACCTCAAGAATCAAGAATTCGAGAATCACCACTCTTAAACCGAACCTCATAACCCTCATCAAGAAGCTGAGAAACTGAAAGCAAATTAAAACCAAGATTCTTGACAAGAGCAACCCGCTTCAACATAAAACTGTCACTCACTTGAATAGCACCCTCAGACACCACTCTACCTCTACCCTTATCTCCGAAAGTGATGTACTGCCTGGACACCACCGGGGTGAGACTGGAGAACCACTTCCTATTTCCTGTCATATGTCTCGAACAGCCAGAATCCATCAACCAAAAGTTCTCCAAGCCTCCCACCTGCACAATCAAAATCGAGAACGAGAATGAGCGAATGACTCGACACTGGGGTTAGCACAAAAAGAGTCAAACCAGTGTCGGGCCATCTGCTCAAAAGAGGGGTTAGCAAAATCAACTCTACCACGTGAAACCCTCTCGTCTCTCACCATCGGACCTCTAGCACCACGCGGGGGGAAAACGTGGTTGTTGGCACTCCTTAGCCTAACTAAATCCGCAAGCGCACGGAGTACATTGTAGCCTTTCACCAGGGGAGTAGAAACCTGGATGTCAAATCCAAGGAACGGTAGATGCGACTAGTCAAGAACTTTCCTAACCGGACCCACCAGGGGAGGAAAGGGTAAAGGGTGTAGAGAGCTTAACCTTAGTTAGCCACTCGTTACCCCAGACAACCTATCTTAATCTAACATGATCTGCTTCGACAGCTCGAACGGGAAGAACTCAGAACGGAGTGAGAGAGGGGTTCTTCCGGGCTCAGCACTACTGTTATGAGTACACCCGAACGTAGTGGAGTACAAAGGACGGACAGGGCTGTCACCACCTGTCGTCTACCACTGCAGTTCCGTGGGGTGCAACACAACCTGAGGTGACTAGCCAGCACAGGCACCACTGAAGGACCGAATCGGCGACCAGAGAGGGGGGGGAGTGAATGGGAGCCGATAAAAATTCTTTCCAACCAATCCGGCTATTCTCCCAAATCAACTCCGAAACCTCCAAGAGCAATCTTGCCAAGATCACGTAGCCACTGTCAAGCTACTGACCCTAGGAACAAGAAACGAGCAGCGGAACTCGAACCAATCGAAACGAACACCAAAACGACCCGAAACTCGGCTCGATCTAACACACCCAGTGGGGGCGGTTAAACCGGCCAGGGGGGGCGGTTAAACCGCCCGGGCCTGGGAGCCTCGGGAGAAAGTCAAAACAAAAGTGGATCTCCCAAACCGCTTGAGCTCTTGAGGCGAGATTTTGGTCAGATGATCTAGACCTCCAGTGGAGTGTTTTCCCAAAAGATCTCGGCCTCTAACTCAGTACAACTCCCGGAATCGCAGATCTCGCGAAGAACACCATGACCTCGAGTTCATCCCGAAAATCTCGAAACCAGAGCGATTCTCGGCATTTGGGGGCAAGGGATCACCAGCAAAAGAGGCACATGGCACTCATACGTGAATCCCCCAAAGAAATCCGAGAGAAAACGCTCTAGAACAAGAAGAACGAAAATCCCCCAAAAATAGCTCCGAAAATACCCACGAAAATAGAAAAAGGAAAGGGAGCTCGGGAAATCAAATCATGGCACAAAGATGAGCAGCACAAACTCAATCACATAACCATGAATTCACCTATACAAACTAGGAAAGATTCGAAGTAGTTCTAGGTGGAGGGGATGAAGGGGAAAACAAGTTCAAAGTAAAACCTAAAGAGATAACTAGAGAGATAACAGCCACCAGCCCTGAAGGGGCCTATAAGTAGTCCAAGTGGTGGTGTCCTAAAGACTAAACTACCCCTAAGTGATACATACCCCTCAGGGGCAATTTTGACATTTGGTCTTCAGATATTTTCCGGCTCGGGCACCTTCCACTGCAAGCTAGCTTCCCTCCGACGCAAGCCTTGCAGTCACGCCGCGTGTCCTCCGGATCGAAGCTCCTCGACGCCGTTCTTGGGCCAGCCCAGGGGGGGCGGTTAAACCGGCCCTGGGGGGCGGTTAAACCGCCCCTGTCAGCCCACACAGGCCCAGCTGCCCAAGTCCGCCTCGTCGAGTCCTCGGTCCTTGGTTTTGAGGCCCAAACCAAGGGAAACCGTCCACCGATGATTTTGTGGTCAAATCACCAAACCCCGCGCGCAAACTTCGGTTGTTAGCCGCCACCTTGCGCCGGCTTCTCGTCCGCGTACGAGCTTCGGTTGTGAGCCGCTACCTCGCACCGGAACCACGTCCCCTTGCTCGTTCTTGCCAGCATGTGAACCGCACTTGATCCACCGGCCACCGGGTCCCTCGAACCAAGCCTACTTGTCTCTCCGCTCCTCGGAGGCCGCCATGGCTAAGACCTTTCGCGCCTGTTCTTCACCTGCACCAATGCAACCAAGCCGCATTCTACACCTGCAATACTTGAGCCAAGGGAAACGTCAATCCACACCACGTTGTCAATCACTCATCACACCAGGAAGCGACCATCCACCGGTCCTCGGACACACTGGGTCCTCAATCTCCCCCTTGATGAGTGCATTGACAACACACACATAGTAACCACTTGATATGAAGAAAATATATAAAAAAAATCGAAAACAAGACTCAAGCAAGTGACTAAAAGCAAGAACAAGCCGAGAACAAAGTCACTCTGCAAGAGAAAGCTCCAGAAACGCCGACCCTTCAAGAAGAAGCGAAAGGGCTCAACACCATCGGCAAAAGAGCAAAAGCACAAAGCACAAATTTCAACCTTCAAATCCTCCAAAACACTTTTCAGGACTCTCAAAGCACTCCCCCTGCAAAGATGCAACTCCCCCTGAACAAGTGAACTTGTGCGTGCGAAAATCACTCGAAAATGGCTCAAACCAACACAAACTTTGTGCTCTCAGCACAGGGGCGGTTAAACCGCCCAGGGGGGGCGGTTAAACCGCCCCTGGCAGATGACCAAAGTGAAAATGCCCAAAATTTCACAAATCAACTCGCAACGATGCCGTTCCAACTTGAAAACCTTCCAAATATGCCCTGCAAGATATTCCAATGATCAAACTCTCAGAAACTTCGCAAATTTTCAGAAAACCTCATTTGGGCAAAAACTTCAACCTCTCACACAATTTCGACAAAATCTACTTCTCACACAATTTCGACAAAATCTAGAGCAAAATCTTTCTTCTCAGTTCAGCAGCGACTCCCCCTTGCCAAATGCTCCAGAAATTCTCCCCCTTGTTGACAATGCACACATCAAGGCAAAATGTACAAAATGCAACTACAAGCTTCTCAAATATACAATGAGCAATACAAAGTGCTACAAGTTAGAAAAGAGGCATACAAGCTAGTTCATCATGTCATACGGGCATTGCCATCAAGAAGGTGAAGACATATATCCAATTGACAAAGCCATGATCAAGTTGTGGATTTTTATCAAAAATGTCACCGCATGAGCAAAGTCCTAACCATGGATTGTTTAAGCAAAAATAAACTTCATCTCACCAAAATCATGTAAGGACAAGCATTCTTGACAAAAGATCATCATAAACGCCCAAGTTCTACCTCATGTCATGTCAAAGCACGGAGCCATGTGTTCACTTCTCATGGGAGACTTCTCCGGCAAACAACATGCAACCGCTTAGCACCCATGTGTGCAAGTGTGTGCAATGGTGAAAGCATAGAGACATGAGCATAATTTTCTGCAAATATATCTTTTTCTCAACTTTCTTCTTTCATGCATAGACATCTCATTTTTCAAGTTTTTCAAATTAAGCATGGTACATGAAATGTCTTTGCGACAGAAAGAAGCTTATGCTCCTCCACAAGATAAAGCATGGGCTAAACATTTACAATGACAAAGGTCTTTGACCCAATTGAAAAGAATATCACACCCTAACATGATCTTAAGCAAGATATAGCCATTTCGGCTCAAACAAGACATGCAAAGGCATTTACTCATGGGTGTAGAAGTTTAAGTTCAGTTTGTCATTTTAGTTCAAAAAGAGACTTCT